>PVLC010017700.1:0-33333 GCA_004027655.1 Graphiurus murinus
AGAGAGGGAGGGAGGGAGGGAGGAAAGAAGGAAGGAAGGAAGGAAGGAAGGAAGGAAGGAAGGAAGGAAGGAAGGAAGGAAGGAAAGAAAAGAAGAAGGAAGGAATTTGAGAAGATACTTAAGTGTCTACCATGTATCCAAAGAGAATGGCAAGCAGAAATGGTCCCATGATAAATCTTAGTTTGTGTGATACAATTTAAAAAGTAATGGGGGGGGTTGGAATTGGGCCTTCTAAATAACTCCTGGAATGTCATTAAACAGTTGCTTTCCTGCACCACCCAGGTCCCAAGGAATTTTATAACAGTAGATTTGACCATAGGTGTATAACATTTTAAAACTTATTAAATTATACCAAAAACATTTAATTAGCTGGACATGTGATAGCACATGTCTATAAATCCAGTATTTGTGAAGCTGAGACAGGAGGATTGCAGTTCAAGGCCAGCCTCAGCAACTTAGCAAGACCAAGACCCTGCTCCAACATAAAAATAAAATAGGGCTGGGAGTGTAGCTCAGAGATAGAATGCCCCTGAGTTTAATCCTGAGTATAGCAAGAGGAGGAAGAAGAGGAGAAGGAGGGGGAGAAGGAGGAAGAGAGGGAGAAGGAAGAAGGGGAAGAGGAGGAGGAGGAGGAGGAGGAGGAGGAGGAGGAGGAGGAGGAAGGAAGGAAAGATGATCTCATAAACTTTTGAACAAAGTGCAGAATCCAATTTTAATAAATAACAAACAGGCTGACATTAAAATGTGAGGGGCAGAGCACAAAAAGGAGTGAATGTCATGCTGAAACCCATTGCAGAAAAAAAAATAAAGACTCTAAAGTTCTCTAATATTTGTTCATACCTCCAACCTCACAGTTCCCCAAAAGATCTGGGTTGAAGCCCTTGACTTTTGCCCTCAGTGTGAAATAACCTGCAACATTCTACCACTGGGAGGGTGGTTTCAAATAAAAAATCCAATAGGCTGAAAGAGAAAGCCTAATAGATAATGAAGGACAAAAAAAGGTAGAACTGAGAAAATAATTTCTTTAATGGAAGAACTCAGAGCCAGAAGGGAAGGCGCACAGCTAACGACAGTGGATGGCAGAATACTTTCGCTGGCCTCTTCACAGAGATTTAGGAGTTTTGTTTCTCAATCCACATACATCCACCTTCCCTCTCGCTGTGATTTCTATTCTTTCAGTTTATTTTGAATCCTCTTACCTTGCCTCTTTTAACTATGACTCTATCAGCGGGCCTTTTTACATCAATGGTATGCATGCCTATTAAGTACAAAGTCCTACGGCATCTCAAAAAGCAATGGCTGGACTCCTTCAATTAGAGTCGAGGATACTGTGTTTCTCTTTGGGGAGTTTCTCTGGCAGCCCCGTGACAGGGTGGAGGGAGCGATGGGTGAGATGAAACCACAAGAGCCCTGGTTTCCGTTTCACGAGGCAGCACCTTTCTCACTCAGCAGAGTACAGCGACAGCCCTAGGGGCAACCATGTAATTATACACAGCTCTGCTCTTACAAGGTGGTATGCAGATTGAGCTCATTTATCAGCTCTTCACTTATCTAGGTTGATTATTTTAAACACAGTAAGATTTGCAACCTTCAAAAAAAAAAAAAAAAACACCCCAGTGAATTGTTCCTCGGCTTATAGTTGGGTCTGAATAAGGTTATGCTGAGTATACAACACAGCCTCCAGGCACAAATAAGTGCTTTCTCAAACAGAGCACAGATAGCACTGGTGTCTAGTGTGTTCCTGTAGATGAACCACACCCTGCTCATCATTTGGACACTGGAAACCTTTGAAGTGTTCTCTCTTCTTCTGAGTTCCAGATGCACCGGAAAGCCAGCTACTGCTCCATCTGATGATGCCCACGACATATCCTACAGAGCTGGAGAAATTACCTGCTTCCAGATCATCCTGGACTCCTGATCCCTCAGCCCCTCCACAGCTCTCCCGTGGCCCTGCCTCTTGTGGGTGAGCTGGAAATAAAGGCCCCCTTCTTGGCCCAGCACCCAGGCCCACCATGCACCTGGCTACTGTTGCTGCCCTAAGATAGGTCCCAAAACTGTCTAGAGAGTCCCTAAGCACAGCTGAATGGGAAGTCTTCTGGCCCAGATTTTGGTGTTTCTTCTACATCACAGCTTAAGGCTTTACAATATATGCTCCTATCAATCCGGAGGCTCCCTCATTCTGGGGGACCCTATCTGCGCTGAAAGTTATGGCTGTGACAATGGAGAAGATTACTGTTTGCTTGCAAAAGGCAATACATGCTGCTTCTTCCTCCCAGACTCCATTAAAAAAAAAAGAAAAAGAAAATTCATTTATTTCACAACTTTTTATACAAACCTGTAAGAAAAAAAGGAAGAAATGGAGAGAGAGAATGAGAAAGGGAGAGGGGGAAAAAGGAAAGGGAAAGGAAAAAAGAAAGAGAAAGAGAGGAGAGAAAGAAAAGAGGAAAAGAAAGGCAAGCAAGTTAACCCAGGGAAAGATAAATGAAATTTTATCAAAGGTCAGTTTGTATTTGCTTCTGGGTAAAAGACAGATTTACAAATGGAAAAATTATGATCAACAGGGATATCTTCTTTTTTTTTTTTTTTTGCGGTACTGGGGATTGAACTCAGGGACATTCTACCTCCGAGCTATACCTCCAGTCCTATTTTTTATTCTTTATTTTGAAACAGGGTCTCACTAAGTTGCGGAGTGCCTCACTAGGTAGCTGAGGCTGGCCACGAACCCGGATCCTCCAGTCTCAGCCTCCCGAATGCTGGGATTACAAGCGTGCGCCACCACGCCCGGCAACAGGGATATCTTCTCATCTTTAAAAACTTCAGACAATTTAAGGCTAGGTGTACTTTACAACAAAGAGCTCCTACAGCCAGACTTTCCCTTCCTGTAACTCCAATCCAGGTGACTTGGATGAGTCTGAAGACAAAACTTGATTGAGCCATTTACTCGCCCCTCTGTGTCCAAGCTGCTCTGGGACCCGGCGTTTTTTTACTCCTCTGAACTAATGCATCTCATCGAGCCAAATCAACATGCTGCTCTGCCCAGCCTTCACAGACCATCTCCTGGGACTGCCTAAAAGCAGATTACCCTCCCGCTCCTTCTGAATTTGCATCCAGATGAAATCCAGTTCAAGGGAACAACAGCAAAGACAGCCGTAAAAGGGAAAAGCAAAGGAGATTTCATGAGACGGCAACCAACTCCCAGAGGAGCAGAGGAAAAGAAGAGGGAGTTGACCTCTGCTTTGCTGGCATGAACTGTCTTTTTCAGGACACTAGAGGATCAACTGATGACCTTCTGCTCATAACATCTGGTCCCAGTGGCATCTCTCCCATAAGGTCTCATTAGATTCCTGCCCTCTTCCTCATTCTCTTGAGGTTGGAAATACAAATTTGAAAGGGGGGTGGGTGGGTACAGGGGACTAAACTCAGGGACATTCTACCTCCAAGCTACACCCCCAGCCCTTTTTAATTTTTTATTTTGAAACGGGGTCCCATTAAGTTGATAGCTGGCCTCAAACGGGTGATCCTCCTGTCTCAGCTTCCCAAGTACTGTGATGACAAGCATACCCAGCTTGGAAATAACACTTTCTTTCTCCTCTCCTCTCCTCTCCTCTCCTCTCCTCTCCTCTCCTCTCCTCTCCTCGAGCTTCCCACTGTGGCTTACTACTATGGCACTATCCCCTTCTAGACAGTTCCTTAAGGGCAGGGATCACTGAGGAAACACGCTATAACTTCTAATTGAATGTAACTTTATGGATATAGATAAAGACATGGATCTAAATATAATCTTGCATGGTGCCTGGAACACAGTAAGAACTTGCTAAGTACTTGGCAAAATGAAGAATGGAAAGATAAATGATAAATTTGCTTAATCTGTTTCTGACCCCCTTACCATACTCTCATCATATGAGCTTTTGTTTACCAAAAAGAGAAAGAAAGCTTCAGATAAAGGATACATGACTGATCTGTACTGACTTCCAGACCAGAGCTGGTAGTGGGCAGCTGGTAGTGGACTGCCACTTCATGACTCCTCCTCCACTCCCCTCTTGCTTTTGAGGAGTACAACTTCAGTAGGCGGGGAAGGGTGAGCTCACCTCTTTCCCCTGCATGCTCTGCGCAGCAATTACCCTCTTGCAAGTATCTCTCCACTGGCAGATTAGAAGTTCAGAAAGCCTCGCCTGGTTGCCGACCTGCAAAGAATTGTGGCAGCTGATAAGGCAAGGCAGATACAAGGTTTGCAGCTGGAAGCTGGTGAGGGAAAGGCCAGGAGCTGATCCTGCTTCCCCAGCATTCCTAGGCATACAATT
The DNA here is from genome assembly GCA_004027655.1 of Graphiurus murinus. NCBI lineage: Eukaryota > Metazoa > Chordata > Mammalia > Rodentia > Gliridae > Graphiurus > Graphiurus murinus. Next base: position 4,302 of record PVLC010017700.1, read on the forward strand.
TGGCCGATTATTGACAATGCTGAGTGATGTGGATGGCATTTATTAGTTTTCAATAGCTGCTATAAAATGAACATCATGCCATCTGCAAAATTAGGATTCAGAAACAGCCCTGGATATTAAAATATTTGTGACTGCTTCTGCTATTATATAAGATTTTACATTTTATAGGCTCCCTGTGGGACCAGAGGCATAAATTAAGATACATATTTAGAAGCAGTAAATAAACTTAGGAAAGCAGCAGTACAATTAATGAATGGACAGAAAATTGCATTTGGGAGGAGAGAGTGTTTTTCTACATAGAGATTCAGCAGTGAAATGAGGGTTTAAACATTCTTCTGTCACTATCATTAAGGCATTAATAGCACAAATAATATACTGGGATTCATAAGAAAGATTTTTTTAAGAAAAGTGAATAAACAACTCTGTGTATAAAAGAGATATTCAGTGAGTAATACACTTCCTCTCCCTTGCATTCCACTGGACTGGGAAACTTGTCTAATTATTCAAAAGCATCCTGTGGTCTTATCTCCAAGAGTCAATGGCTGATCAAAAAGAATTCCATTCTGAGGCCTTATTCTAATGCCACTCAATTTTCTAGCATAATTACTAAATCATGCCACTTACTCTTAACCCCATATTTCTAATGAAGACACAATCACAGCATGATTTAAAGATGCACTAGCCAATCAGGGTCAATCGCTGTTAGTTCAAATCGCATAGGCAGGTTGTTTCTCTCACAGACCCTCCTGGGCAGAACCATCACCCTTGCAATGAGTGCTTCCCACTGTGGTGTTAACCTTGCTCTGGTAGGATTTCAAAGAAGTTGTGGTTCTTGTACTTGTATGGAAATTTCTCTCCCACATCCCTCTTTCCCCATGCCCTTAGATAATATAGAGGAAAGCATGTCTGCATCCTAACAAGGCTACAATGGTGTTGATCCCTGTTTATTTGTGATTCCTGTGGTATGTCTGATGCCTCAGAAGGAACAGATGTTAGAGTGTGACCCTGGTAATTATCAGTGTGAGTACCCCACCTCCACAGCCCTTCCTACCAAGACTGGGAGACCCACTCGGGACAAGAGGAAGCTGTGGGTTACAAGAGATAAATATTTTCCTGCTGTAGTCATCCAGGATGAGGCCACGGCCCATGCCCATATTCCCTCTCCTGGATCTTCTCTTTCTTTCCAAAGGCATCTCCACATCAATCAAACTTCCAAATGGGGATGCTGGCCTCTCTTGATTCACCTTTGAAAGGCTGCTTGTACTAATGGTGGTCAGAGCCTTAGGAAACCATTCCCTGAAGTATCACTGAGCTGAAACCTAATCCAGAGATAGAAAGGGCTCTGGCCTGCTGCTTTATATTAGAACAAAAATAATCATGGTAATAGCATGCATTCTCCTTGATACTTTTCACTCAATAATGTCAAGCAATTTGTACGCAAGTAATTAAGAAAACACTCCTTTGTGGTAAGTTACTAATTTAGCTCCCATTTTAAAGAGAGACAGAAAGAGGCTTAATGATTCTCCCCAGGGGACAGCAGAGTAGGTAGCAGAAACAGGGGATATGCAGTGATTTGTGGCATAAGATCTCTCCTGTTCGGCTCTAATCCCCAATATTGGGCTCACAAAATTGCCTCGGTGCGGGAGTTGGCGCGCAGTCTCTTGGGTGGTGTTGCTCTGTTCTATTCAAGAGCCGCCTGGTTTTGCTGTGGAGGCAGCTGCATTTCCTAGCTGTTGGTGAATATTTTTGTACTTTCCTTTCATCACATGATGTATAGCATTCCCCTCACTGGCATTTCCAATCAGCAGAACCACAGGATGAATTGGAGCACTGTAATTTTCCCCCCCTCATTGATTTAGGGGAAGCAAAAGAGGGGCTAGGGAGGGCAATGGGTAAGGTGGAATGTTTTTTTCAGATCTCCCAACCACACCACAACTCTCTTTCTGAAATCTCAGAACTGCATATTCAAACTCTCCCTATCTTTCCATTCCATCCATCTCTGCCAGCCTCTTCAACAGGCCCGGACCACTTCTACCCTAAAAAAGCCAGGTGCATAGACCAAGAGGGCTTTGTGACCTGAACCCACCTGACTCTGCTCTCTCTTCTGCTCATGAACTCTGTGGTTTGTCAGAGAGAGGTTTCAGATAAGGAGTAGGAAATGACATTCGACATTAGAGATAGCATTATTTGATGATGGTGGTCATTATTTGTAATTATCCTTTTCCAGTTGGTATGCCATGTGTTTTGATGCTGTCCTTGCTGGAAGATACACCATTAAATTTCTATCTCATTCATATGAAATTTAAGCTGACAAAGGAGAAAAGACAATTATTAGATTGCTTTTAAGTGCATTTTTCACTCTGGGGCCGAGCAAAACTTAGAGAATATTGGATGGAGGTATAAAATCCCTTAGTGTGGTAGACAGAACTTGGAGAGGGAAGGTGGAATTTATTGTTGCTATTAAAATAGTCGTTGGTCCTATTGAAGGTAACTATGAGTTGTGTTCTTAAATAACTTCAATAATTATAGCAGTAATTAGCACAGGTAGGCACACATGAAAGTATAAACATGCAAGTAGATAAATATACTGGCAACTACATCAATAAAGCAGTCTGCAAACATAAACTGCTATATAAACGCTAATTAATTACACAAGTAGGCATACAGGATGGAATGGTTATTCATATTACTGCAAAGATAAACAGTACGCACAAACAGGCAGCGCACATGAGAGTGAAGCTTCTCCACACCTCCCAGCCCCAGCCAGGAGGCAAATAGTAAAGGAAGCTGAAGACTCCAGCTCTCCACCATCCATCCCAACAACCTCTCTCCACGTGAGCTGACAGAGCACCTCAAACGTCGCCAGCCCCAAACAAAATGTGCTGAGACCATAAAATAGACACCATGTTTTGCAGGCCTCGCTTGAATGTCTCATTAATAATTTTATATGGATTATAAATGGAAATGGTAATATTTTATTAAAATAGATTCTAAATGTTTCTCTTTATTACTACAGGTACTAGATAATCTTAAATTTTATTTGCAGCTTGCAAATAAAATGACTTGGGGCACATTTTCTGCAGACAATGTTGCTGTGGACCACTGAACCTGGGTTTGGGGGAGCAATAGGGGAGGTTGGGGACAAGGACAAGGAGTGGCACTAGGGCTCCCAGGCCATGTTCTGCTGTGTGACATCTCTGCCTGTGAACTATCAGGGAGACTCAGCCAAGGCTGCTTCTCCATGTCATGAAGGATGGAAGTGAGCACAACGGTCAGGCAGTCCTGCTCAGCCTGGGACAACTTTTGGCAGCAGACACAGTAAGACAAAGGGGCCTGAGGCCTGATGGGGTATCTGAGCTACTTCTCTGCAAAGTTTGAAGAAAACAACAACAGGCTTATCATGCCCCCTTTCTCATAGATACCTGTTTGACTGCCAGACTTGCATGCTAATTATTCATGAGGGACAGAGAGAGTAAGCAGACGGGGATAGTGACCTGGAGGTGGGAGATGGAATACCTGTTCAGTGTAGCTTCTGAGGCAGTTTGCATCAAATTTGACCACACAAAGGGCTTTCAGGACACCTATTTGTCCTGAATGAAGAGGCCTTACAAGAATTCATTCATGTATCATTTGGTACAGTGTTTAGTTTAGTTGTTAAACATTGACAATCTTGATGTAAACCCCAGTTATGGTGCCAACTATAACCATAACCCAAGTTCAGAAACCATGACTATATACCCTGCAAGGAACTGGCAGTATGCACCCTCCTTTCCATAGCACAAGTCCTGTGGGACACCAGGCACAAGAGTCTTTTTAAAAATCCCAATTTTCTTGGAGATGTTCATCTTTCAAAGCCCTTAATGCTCATCCAGTTTAGCCTCACCCTGATCCTGATTGACCAATGAGACAGCCAAGGTCAGACAGAGAGGGAACCAACTTGCCCAAGAAAACACAACCATTTAGAGCTGGCCCAAGACTAGAAAATGTCACCTGGTCAAGCCCCATGGGGGTGTTGATGCAGGAAGTGGAGAATCAGAGGAGTCTCCCACACTATCACAAGTAGAGCTAGTAAATGATGAAATGTAGTCCATTTTCCTTGTTTGACAAGCATAGCTTCCCAACAACCCCAAAGGCCCATTTCCATGCCAGGAATCTGGGACTTCTCTGGGTATCCAGTATGTGACCCATAAGGGAGATGTAAGCTCTGGAGGGGCATGTGCATTCAACCCTGACAGAGGCACAGCCAGATGAGTGCAGAGCTGGGTCCTCTAACATGTGGCCCAGTCGGGCCTTAGAGCTAGTGTTTAAAGGAGTTCTCCTCCTTCCCTGATTCCTGGTCCTGGGCATCTTTTCTGTATTACTGTACTCCCTTCTGTACAAGGCTATGCACATATAACCCTATATTACCTCAAAAATAATTATTACTCCTGACAGGGGAGGGACTTTGGGGATCTCAAGAAATTGCAAAGAAGAGTTGAAGTTCTAATTTCTTTGTTGTGCTCTTGTCGCCTTACTGCCCTATGTCTTCTTCTGTTGCCCCACAAACACAGGGACATACACACACACACACACACACACACACACATACACACATACACACACCCTTTTATATATGCGCACACATGCACACCTGGACAACCGTGTGGATAGTTAGGAATCTCCCAAGAGACACAGTAATCACTCTTTTCTGTCATTTGTTTGTTTGTTTTGAATCGCTAGAACTCCACTGATTTGCATGTTGTTTTCATAAATTTGCATACCACATTGAAGAGGTCCTCTCTCTCCAGCATCACTTGCTGCAGTGGAAATGTGGCCAGTTCCCCTGTGCTGCAAGGCATACAAAGGCAGGCTTTATTTCCACATACATTTACTACAATGAAGCTTTCAGATGATACTGAACATAGAAGGATTTTCTTTTAATTAAAATACCAATCTGAGGAATTTTTTATGAAGCCATTCCTTTCTTCCCATGATCACTGAGCAGCTCAGAAGCAGGAGAGCGTGTGGCTGAGGTAGGTGCAGAATGTCCTGCTCTAAGTAGGGTATTTTTAAATGATCCATCTGGGACAGTCTCTAGAAATCCTCTCAGCTCCTTCTGCCCTATAGCTTCTGGAATCCTGCTGTCCCAGAGGTTTGCACAGAACTCTCACAGGAATGCTGGGGACCCCTGCCCATCTGGTTTGGCCAGGAACTCCTGGTCTATAAGTGAGTCTGGGAAAATATGTGAACTGTGTATGCGCCTGTCTAGGTTTCTTTGGGGGAATAATGACCACACTGTGCGTGACCACCTGATTTTAATCACTCAAGATAATTAAGAAAAAGGGTTTCTTCAGCTCTGTCCATGAATGTGATATTACGACTCTTGTTGAACATTGAATCATACATGCACAGCCCCCACAGTCTCTGACATAATGGCCTTGCCTGTGTGCGGCCCCCTCCCCCAGCCTCACAAGCCATCCATTGACCTTGGGCATGCTTCTTTTACCCTTCAACACTGAGCCATTCACAGAATGAAAAGGCATGTGAAAGGGGCAGGGGGTGGACCCAACTCCTCGCTGGTTCTCCAACCCCTGCATAAGGATGGCCGAAAAAGAAAATGGAAGAAATGCAAGGTTACCCATGGAAACCAGGGAAAGAACTAAAACAAGAAAAAAAGCATAGAGCAAGTGACCCTCCTCCAGGCCAGTGATCTGAGAACTAATGGTGGCTGAGGGTTATGGGTCCTGGCTTCCTTTCCTGTGAAGGAGTGGGAAGCCCAGGGGCCTGGGACTCGCCCTAACCTGGGGACCTCTAGGCTCTGCCATATAGTGTCTGTGTGGTCTTGGCCAACATGTTCAGTCTTAAAACTGGGATGATAGTACTGTAACACCCCTGCTTACTCCACAGAGTAATAGGCACCACTAAATGGTTTACTGCATTGTTTTTTTTTTAGAGAAACACATATTGGGAGTATATGTGACTGCTTCTTTCAAACTCTCCATTACCTCTCACAAAGTGACTGGAAAAAAAAAAGGAAGTGGGGGGAGGGAGATTCGAACTGCAGTGTAGTTATTGTTTTCTTAAGCCAATCTGCGAACATTTCTGGACATTCCCCTATATCTTCCTGCATTATGTAAACTACAACATACAAATGTACCTACTGCCCTACCTATTCCAGGCCCCCTGAATCCCAGCCACTCTCCACTGCCAGCTGCTAAGGTCCCTGCAAACTTGGGGCTGAGGCCATTGTGCTAAACAAGGGTGGATTAGCAATTGTCAGGTCATTCACTGGAATTTTCAGCCTCTGTGAATAGAAGCAAATCTGCGCAGTGTAAGGAATCCCAACATGCCATTTACAAGAATCAACTGCGCTTGTCAAGTTCCCATCCATCTCCGTCCACGTGACCAAATCCAACAGACACAACTCTCTTCTCATTTTATTTGACTACTCAACTGATTTGTTACTTCCTCTTCCCTAGAACATTCTCTTCTCTTGGCTTTTCTCACACCAACTCTGTTTTCCTCAACTTCATGGCTTTCACCTTTCCTTCCTCTACTCTGCCTCCCCTCTTAGTTTCACATGTTGACATTCCTAGAGCTCATTACTACCCTTCCTTCCTTCTCCCTTTCCTTCCTTCCTCTTTCCCTTCCTTCTTCCTTTTTCCCTTTCTACCTTCCTTTTTTCTTACTTCTTCCTTCTTTCCTTCTTCCTTCCTCTGTCTATATGTTTTCATAGGTGATCTCAACATCCCCCACAGTTTAACCTCATGGATACACTAATGAGGAACAAATTTTATACACAGCTCACACTTCTTCGAATTCTTATTTACATATCCAGCTGCCTAGTTGATGCTCTTCATGTGAGTATCTCAGAAATTTCTCTGACTTAACATTTTTCAGAATAGAAACCTTGATCTCTGGTCCCCAAACTTGCCTCTTTACCTCCACATATACTACCCAGTTCCTGGAGCCAAAACCACAGGATCATTTTTGATTTTTCACTCCTCACATACCTAACATTCAATTCTACCAGCAAGTGCTATCAAGTAAACCTGAAAAATATGTCATGATTCTGTCTGTCTCCACCACTACCACTATGCCTGTCCACACCACCACTACATCACCTGGATCCCCTTCACACCTCCCAGCTGATCCCTCTCTTTCCCACCTCTGTTCCCCACTCATCCTCATCCTCCCACAACTCATCCTCCCACACAGTGGGAAAGTAAATTATAATATCAGATCAATATCAAAATAAACCAGACCATGTCAACTGCTGCCTAAAAGTCTGCAATGGCTTTCAATTTCATATGGAATGAAATCTAGTTTCTTCACCACAGACTACTGGGCCCTATGTGATCTGGTCTCAGCCCACCCTCACCTCATCTCAGGCTAGGCTCTCCCCTTACCTCATGATTTCTAGCCACGATGACCTCCTCTTAGTTTCTGGAATGCACTCAGCTCCTTTCTGATTCAGCATCTTTGCATGCAGTGTTTTTTCCTACCTGTAGCACTTTCCCCTCTCACTCCTTTGCACTCAAGTTTAAATGCCACAACCTCAGGAGGACTTCTCCAGCAAACCCATTTAAAGTCGGTTTTCCCCATATACTTTTACTACTTTCTCTCTTACTCTTTCCTTGTTCCTTTATTGAACTTTTCCTCATTTCTAGTTATTTTTTTCTATTTAGAAAGTTTCTGAGGAAACTTGTTCCTTTTCTGACCTTCAGTGAAATGATAGCCCAGGAAGGTGAGAATGGACTGTGACTATCCCATTCCCCATTTCATATTCCACCACTCAGCACTAGGGGAATGAATGAAGATCAGAATCTCAGTGGTATTATCAGGAGTTGTCATAATCCTTTACCTCAAATCACATTTCCAGTTTGATTTTTAAGACTTGGGGGCTGGGGATGTAGCTCAGTGGTAGAGCAATTGCCTCGTATGTGTGAGGCTCTGGGTGTGATCCTGAATATTACAAAAAAAAAAAAAAAGACTTAGAAAATACTTCAGACATCTATTCCTGTGGAAACTTCTAGCCATCTTTGGTAGATTCTAGTGCCTTATAGGCCGAAATAATGCAAGTCTAATTTGGCTTGTTCATGAAAACAGTGTTATCAAATAGATGACCATTAACCCAACATTTAATTAACTTAAATAGAGAAAATATTATATAAATCAGGACATTTATGAGGTAAAAGGGTACACTTTAAATAATAACTCAAGGACAATAAACATAATTAATATTGTCTCAGAAAAAAAAAACAGAACAAGATGTCCTAACATTAAAAAATATCTTCATTTACTATCTTGTTCAATTTTCCCCAAAAATTACAATAAAATAGGTTAATATACTGGCTAATCATAAAATTCTATTCAGATAGTAAGGTCTAATAGCATACTACACAAATTCTTACCCTTTTTCTTTACAATGATGATCTATTTTGCATGACAATAAATCTGTGGGTAGGGAACACATTTTTAAGTATATTAGAAAACAAAAGAGTTTTTCTTTAGAGGGGGAGAAATCTATAGGTCTCTTTGAAGAGATCAAAGAAGATTTGTAGTTTCTTGATAGAAGATTTTTTGACAAATTGGTATTAAAAATAATAATAAAGTTCAATGAGCCTTTATCAGATGCCTTTATATCAAATGTGAAATGCACTTAACATGTCTAACAGAATGAATCCTCAGATGAACACCAGGGGGTATTTAGTATTAATATCACTCTGCATAGGTCTTCAAGGTTTAGAGGACTGAACAAATCACTCAAAATCACAAAACAGTGAGCAGCAAAGCTGGGTTTACACCCAGAAATACCCTTCTTCAAAGCCTATATTCTTAGTTGTAGTGTGAGAAGACAGTGGTCAACAGGTGCAGAGAGGTCAGCCTTCACAACAACAACAACAAAAAAGTGTTGCATTGTCATTATCAAATTTGATTCCACCCTATGAAGGTAAAATGTATATTAAAAGCAACAGAGAAAACCTCTGACAACCGACGGCCTGTCTCTCCTCTCTCCAAGTCCACAGCACACTTCTCTCCTCAGCCTCCTACTGGAGCATCTTTGAGTCATTGGAAGGATGCCCCCCAGGCTGCCCCGTTCTTGGCTTCGACATCTACTTCTACACTTGCTGGATACCCCTGACTGCTCCATTAAGAAGAACCAGCTCGGCTGTCACACACCTGGGGCCCTCCTCAGCTGGCTTGGGAAGGCCAGGTAGGACACACACCCAGTGATACATTAGTCTACCTTGCTGCTAGCCCTGGGCTCTAACCCTGGGCCCCACTGGAGGCTGTGCTCCTGCTCTCTTCCCAAGACCAAAGTCCCACCTCAGACCCCTGCTCTAGGAACCATGCTCCAGCTTTGTCCTCAGGAAAGGGGCTCCTGATAATCAGCTATCAGAAATAGATAGAAAATTGTAGAGGCCCTCTAAATAGCAAGTAGTTTCTTCAGGTCCTTCTTTTTCTTCCCCACCCAATTTAAAAATCAAAATAAAAAATACTACATCATAGAATAAAGTTTGGGGAATGATAGAAAAATGCACATAAATACTTGCGTTAAAAATAACCCACTTCCTAGACTTTCTCTTTCTCTTTCTTTGTGAGTCTGTACAACATGTGCTTTTACTTTGCCGAGACCAAGACTGGAGCCCAATCTCACCAGTCCCTGCCCTGTAATCTGTAATCCTACTTCCCAGCCCCAGAAACAAAGTCAAGTTTTGTGACAGCATACAAGCCTCATGGCCTACCTCCCTATGAAGAGATAGAGCTGATCTAAAAGTGTACTTCTCAGTTGGGCATGGTGGCACATGTCTGTAATCCCAGTACTTGGGAGGCTGAGACAGGAAGATCACAGGTTCAAGACCAGCTTCAGCAACTTAGCAAGACCCTCAGCAATTTAGCAAAAGTTTTGTTTAAAACAAAAATGAAAAGGCCTGGGGATGTAGCTCAGAGGTAGAAGACCTCTGGGTTCAATACCCAGTAGCACAAAAATAAATAAACAGCTAAATAAATAAATATGCTTCTCTTCTGTAGTCTTCACTGTAAGTGGTTGTCTGATCAGGGACCCTGTTTATCAGCCACATTTGCATCTTGCTGTGGCCATGTAACTGGTTCTCTCTAATAGAATATGTGCAAAAATGTCATGTGTCATGTGTCCACTCCAGGCCAAAATTTGAAAAGACAGTTCTTTTTCCTCTGACTGGATAAAGATGATTACACAGCCTGGGGGAGCAGGAGAGCCAGAGATGGACAGGGTCTTGGTGGCTAAACCATCACGTAGCAAAGCATCAACTGACACAGAAGCCACCTTGCTCTGGGTTGTGAGTGAGATGGGAACTTCTACTGTGCTTGAGCCATTGCCTATGTGGTCGTGTATTTATTACAGAGCATTAGCCTGTCCTTGTACTGATTACACCTGTCATTGTCACCTGCTCTGAGACTCGTACCCTCTTTGCTCTGCTCCACAGCAAGTTGTACAGGCATTACCAAATTTGGAAGTAGGCAAAGCTCATCCAAAGGTTTTGCTTCTTCCTAGTCATATGACCACAAGAAAATCATTTAGCCTTTATTAATCAAACTTTTATATCTCTAATATGAGCATAATGGTATTAACTTAAGTGAAGAGCAAATAAGACAAAGTAAATAAAGAGCCTATCAAAATGTCTACATGATACATACATAACACATATAGTTCCTCCTCCCTTTTGTCAGTCACCCCCATTAAATGAAGTTAAACCCCCCAAAATCACTGTCTTTCTAGAAAACCACCACCAGGACGTTTGTCTGATCCCACCAGTTTCGGGTAAGACAGGAATGAATATATTGAGAGATGAAGGACAATGTCTTCCAGCCTCTATCCAGGTCTCAGTCGTCTTCCCCTTCCTCATGGCCCAACCACTGGCTTCAGGTTAGAAGCATGGCTTTGATGATGCAGATGAGGCTTAACAGACAGCTTAGTATCGGTTTGTGTGACATCAGGGCTGTTGTCTGAAGTGATAGATTAGGTAAATGGCACATCGTTGTGAATAGTTGTGAAATGTTTCTACTGGTGCTGCAAGCCACATGAGAAAGACTGCCACACGAGGAGAGGTCCTTGTCCTTGTAATTGGTGTGATTTATATAAACTGGTAGGTCCCAACTAGTTGTTGAAAATCTTCGTTTGTAGCCTCTCCCATTGCCCAAGGGAATTAACTGCTAGACCAAAAGAGAGTCAGAATAATTTTCAAATGAGGAACAAGGAGAATCTGAAAGCCCAGACAAGCCTCTAACGCCAAGACTTCCTGCTGCCACGTGGCATGTTGCTGTGAAATATGAGGCCTGGTCTGTGCCACAAACCTTAGGCAGTAATGCTCTTGTTAGACACGGACACGCTACCTGTCCAAACAAGAGCCGCACCACAAGCTGGTGAAAAAATACTCCACCCAGAGTAGCTAGGTCAATAGAGAAATCTAGCCACAGATTTACCCCATTACCCTCTAGAGTGTCGTTGTGGTGAATTCTGAAGAGTGGTACCACAGTGAACTTTTCTACCGTCCAGTGAACCAGAGTTGCAACCTCACCAATGAAAGATAAATATTAGCTACAAGGAAACAGCGTTCTTCTAGAACAGTGTGTCTCAGATTTAGGGATAGTGACTGCTCCATGCATACCTTATTCTTTTCTTCTTTGTCCTTCTTATCTCTTACTAACTAATCCTATATTACTCCAATTCCCTGTTGATAAATTTTATATTGAACTTCTGCTATTTTAATTACTTTATGTTTTTAGTTTCCTGATTGAACTCTGATGGATATGAAATTGGTCTTAGAGGTATCCCAAGAGATAAGCCTGGAAAGATGGGATTTGGGGATTCACTTGGTCATGTACTTGGGCTTGAATGCTGCACTGAACTCCTTGCCAAGGAGAAATGAGATGCCAGTAAACCATGTCATGCAATAGAATCATAATTTGCCAAGTGATCACTGAAAGTTGACTGGGATGGAGAGCCAACTAAGCAAGCACCTCGGGAGCCAGTGGCTGTTTCACTTGACCATGACGATAGAGTGATGACTATAAGGGTATGTGTGGACATCCATATGCTTGAGCATTTACAGAAAAAACAGAAAAACAATGAACTCAGATTCTTCAACTCCCTGTTCAAGCCCCAGTATGAGAACCAGAAAGTCTTCATGACACACCTGCCGATCCCTCTGTGAGGAGGTGACTAGAACTGCCACAGGTCTTGGCAGTTTCATCTTTGGGGAACACCATCTCTCTTCCTTCCTAGGGTCACTATTGCCTTTCCTGGTCTCTGAAGTATAGTCAACTCTTGGTTCTTATTCAGAACTAACTAGCTCATGATTCATCATGGAAGAAATTACATTTAGTAGAAAATAACAAAAAAATTAATATAAATCTACAAAAATGTCTACATTTTAGAAGGGACCAAATGAAGATGCAGGACCACTCCCACCCCAGACAATCATAAGCATTTTATCTGCTGGAACCCCATGCTTCTATCCTGCATATAGGGGGAAGAAGTGCAAAGATCCAACCAGTGGAATCTTGAAAGTTCTGGTCAATTGAAAATTCACATCTGTACATAATCCCTTTCTTTTGACTTTTGGGGCAACCAGGGGGTTCTTAGCTCTGCCTATCCCTCTGATCTTATATTCATTTAGTCTAGGATTAGAGAGAAAGAGGGAAATGTGCTCTGCAGAGAAAAACTCGAATCTTGTTGCAAAAATCCGGGACCTGAAGCTTTTAATTTGGTGCAGAAACATTGAGGGACCAACCTTGCAGAGGTCAAGGAGGTATATGAAGAAGATGAAGGAAAGTCACAGAAGGGGCTGACATTAAGAAGGTGGGTAATTTAACTTCAGAGCCATGTAGCTTGACTGTGATGCATGTGACCTGAGTGTGAGACACTGAGGAATGACAACACGGTGAGGCTGCCTGACGGAGAGGTGCTGAGTGATTGCAGCAGTGTGGGGTAGAAGCTGCTAGCAAAAACATGATCGTGCTGAGGCTGTACTTTATCACCTAGACCATCTGCTGGACGGTTTAGAAAGTAGAGGACCATTTGCTAAGTGACAAACTGATGTCACTTTATTCTAATGTTCAACAAAAGAAGAACTCTGCCAAGCAGCAGACAATAACAACAGACTATTTTGTCGCTTTTCATCAAGCAATTTGTGTGATGTTTTGAATCCCTTAAGTATTATTCTTGCATTATGTTTATACTTAGAGAGCATCTGTAGAAGAGGAAATGTGTCCCTAAATATTGGATGTCATTTTAAGTAAATTGTTGTTCATTAAATCCACTGTAGACACTGTTTTGCCTGGATTTGTTTTAGCTGCTATCGGGGATTCTCCATAACTCCTTCCACCTTTCCTGTTCTAAATCTCTCATGTACGTTACTGCAAACACCTGACAGTAGATGGTATATCAGTGCATCTCACGATGGTGCTTGTGACTTGAACTTCACATTAGAGTTGGGCCACCTGGAGCTCCAGAAAACAGAAGCCAAGTGTGTGCCTTTATCTTTGTCTTTGAGAGGCATATTCTTACTCTGCTATGAAGGACGAATATTGCTTCAAGAGAAGCTGGTTTTTCCAAAGTATTCTGACTGATATCACTGTTGGTCACATGCATTTACACACATAGATGATACTGACTTATGCAGGATACTTTGGCTTAATCTTCTCCACAACCTGCCATTATCTTTGCCACTGAGGCGTCTACACACAGCTGATGATACCAGATTTACAAGTGATTTGAGAATGGACTGTTGTGTTTAACGAAGTGTACACATTTGCCTTCTCTCCCACCCCATTTTTTTCTTAAAACTTAGATTTCAGTCAGGCGTGGTGGTACATGTTTGTAATCCCAGTACTTGGGAGGCTGATACAGGAGGATTGCAGGTTCACAGCCAGCCTCAGCTACTTAGTGAAGCCCTCTGTAACTTAGTGAGACCTTGTTTCCAAATAAAAGAATAAAAAATAGGGCTGGGGGTATAGCTTGGAGGTAGGATGCCCCTGGGTTCAACCCCCAGTACTGCAAAACAACAACAACAAAAACATAGATTTCTAGTTTTCAAGCAAATTGTTGTAATTGTTGGAGCATGTTGAGGTTATTATAATTGACAGCTTCCTGTAGACAAGCTATTCAAATATTATACTGTCTTGAGCTAGACTCCTGGCCAAGTGGAACACTGGACCCAGTGCTGTCTTATGGAGAAAGCTATGCTGATCCACCCTGTACATGTATCATACAGCTAGCAACAATACTATTACACCATTGTGAGGGAGAGAGGGCTGGGCCTTGAGAGAATATCATGAAAATTTCACTTACAGGTTATTGATACAGAATATTCAGAGCCAACTCCCATCCAGTACAAATGCCTTGAGCTGAAAATCCCTGCAAATACTACCCAGCTCCAAGATACACCACTCTTCTGCTAAGAGGGAAACACAGCTCCAGGAACAGAAGTGACTGAGATCCTTGATACCAGAGAGCATAATATTCTAACGATTTCTGGACTTCATTCTAATGAGTTGTAGAAAGTCTGCTTTATCAAGATAGCCCTTTTGACATCACCCACACCTTATACTCTGACATCTGTAGTCTTACATAATCTGTCCAGGTCAGAATCAGAATGGGGTCTGAACTGATCTACTGATATTGTGATTTTTTAAGTTTAAGGACTGTGCCTTATTCTTCTTTATATTCAGACACTACAATACTATTTGATATATAGCAGATGCTTGGTAAGTATATGCACAAGGTAAACGTGAACCTTCTTGGGAAGCGCTTTACACCTGGGTGTTATGGGTAACAATTATGTTAAAAACTTTGATTTCTGTTGCAACAAAATACTATCATGTCAGTTTCAGATCAGCCAGCATTTATTTTGAAATTTGTCTGATAGACTCTGGGAAAAATATGGCTAAAATTTGCTCTGGTCCTAAAAGTAACCCTTCATTAGAGTGATAGTTCATCTTACTAGGTCAAGACTATGCAAATGATATTAAGTAGAAGACTTGAGTATGGTAGGTATGAGGAGCAAGGAGGAGGGACACTCAGCTTTTGAGGCCATTTACATGCCATTTGGGTGAGTCATATGCTTAATTGTGAATATCATTTGCACAAAAATCCAACAATGTGTCATCTAAAAGTTCCTAAACTCCAGTTCTGAAATAATAACAATAGCTAATGAGCTCTGTCTATGGACCAGGCACCATGCTAAGCTACCGTGGGAGAACATGTCACACCCCCAGGAATCCCTATGAGGGTATTCCATTTGTGTTTTCATTTTGTAAGTGGGAAAAGTAGAAAACAGAAGGACCTGTTAGTCCAGTTTCTACTACTGGAGCAGGATACTAAAGAGTGGGAAATTTTAAAGAAATTCCTTCTCATATTCTGGAGGCTGTGGAGCCCAACATCAAAAGGCCACATCTAGCGAGGGCCTTCCTGCCACATCATAATATGGTACAGGGTATCACACGGTGACAGAGCATGAGGAGGTGGAGAAAGAAAAAGCCCAGGAACAGACCAGAGAGACTTCCTGCTTTCATTATGAAGCCATTTCCCCTATAATCTACCTGTTCCTGCCACAACCCGCTCAGGGTTCCTTGTGACCTAATCACCTCCCAATACCATCATGGTGGCAATTAAATTTCAACATGAGTTTTGGAGGGGACATTCAAACTATAGCAAAGGGTTAATTAACATGCCCATCATTGCATAGCTAGCAAATGGCTGAGTGGAAATTTAAAGTTACAGACCTTAATCTAGTACCTATGTGCTCATAACTAACTAAGATGGCCTCCTATATGGCTCTGTAGTATCCTAGATAGCCAAGCTTCACAAGGCTTTTGATTTTATACGCCAAAATTACATTAGTGAGTTATGAGCCATAGATTGGTAAAAATCTGAATTCTACTAATGTCACATATTGTATATCATAGCTTTAGAAGAAGCAGGAATATAGGAAGACCTGATTACATTAAGTCCTACAAGCTACCCTCAGCCAAATGCCCGACTTAGTCACTCCTTCCTCTGCTTCTGTTGATTTCAGGAGAAGCCTTTTAGCTTAAAACTGTGGGAATGAGAACAAATATAGAAGTCTTCCAAATCAGCCACAAGTATGGGTCTGTTTTAGGACCAAGATCTGGTCTGTATTGCGTCGCACGCCAAGAATCCTTGGGAGTGGTTTTATCCAAATTATAGTTGTTTAGAATTTCATTCTCAGTGCTAAACATTTAGCCGGTGGTGGGGAGGGGTGAAGACCCCCAACAAAACCATTATTTATGCACAAGTCAGCCAACTTTTCTGTAAAGGGTCCTATATAAATATTTTAGAGTTTGTGGTCTATGCGGTCATAACAACTCTGTGGTTATACAGAAAAACAACCACAGACAACATGCAAACAAATGAGCATGAGGGCTGGGTAGGTTCCAGGAAAACTTCATTTATGACACCAAATTTTGGATGTCATATAATTTTCAGGTATCCTGAATTATAACTCTTCTTTTAATCTTTTGTCTAACCACTTAAGAGTGTGAAAATCATACCTGGCATACTGGCCATATGAAACCTTCCCAAGCTACTAGAGTACCAGGAACTTATTGGAACAGAGGATATTCTCCTGTGCAAAGTCTACTTGGCTCTCCCTAGGGCCTTATAACCTACCCTGGGGCGTGATGTTTGGCACACGATGCATGCCGATGGAGGGGGAGTTTACTAATCTTTCCATGAGACATCGGGCATCTCATTATAGACAATACATCCTGGACTGGGATAAGCAAGTAAAAGCTTGTGGTAGGAAGAAATACTCCCCCACCCCCATCCTTGTAGTTTGAATCCCTGACAGTATGCATCGCAGGGTTGTCGCTTGTCACACTAAGTTTCCATGAATCATAAATGATATTAATGAGCATCTTTGCAAAAGCTCCCTGTGCTATTTGCCAAGAATAATCCTCACCCAGACGACGGCAATTAGCAATAAATGTTCCCTCTCATTCCCTTTAAAAAATTGGTGTTTGAAACTGATGCATTTTATAGATTAGTTATCTTCTGCTAAAATAACAGAGGTAGATACAGCTATCTATATGCTGATCTCAGGTTTTCACTTGCTACTTCTGAGAATTCCAGCCAACGGTTGTCTTATAATGGAGAAGGGAGGGGACCCCCTGTCCTCTCTCAGCAAGTGGCTGAGAGATAAGATTCACAAGTGTTAGAGAGAGGCTGGCAACTAACTCTGCTTTGTCCTCCCACCAGCCTGCTTCTGCCAATTTAGGGTGTGGGACTGGCTGACTTTCACCTGCCAGCTAGGACTGACATGGCCTTGCCTGGGAGTGCGTCCTGGCCCCCTGATCCATGCGAGCAGACTGGCAAGGGTAGGGGGCCAATGCCCAGAAGCAGCCTTTGGCTACCCAGGAGGGCCTGGTGTGCAAGTATTCCAACTTCCTCAGCCCTTGGGCAAGACAGTTTTATGGCAAATGTCCTCCACGGCTCCCAGGTTATGTTCTTGTTGCCCTGACTGCTGCCTGGGTGGGTAATGCCCCTTTACTAGCTGCCTTCCATTCCAGAAACAAGCCTCACACAGTCCTGCCCCTGCACCTGTGCTCCTTCAGTTGTCCCACCTGGAACGCTCTTCCCCAGATGTCAGCACAGCTTCTTCCCCCATCTCTTCCCAAAGGGCTTTGTTCCAATGTCACTCTTTCTCAGGTTTTTCTGGACCACCTGTGTAAAATTACCAGCATCCCACCCCAGCCCACCCAGACACTCCCCTCTCCCCTGCTTCACTTTATTTTTCTCCATAGCTCTTATCACCATTGAGCACAGCCTACCCCAGGCCTTGTTTCATGCAAATTTACTGAGCAGTAAGAAGGGTTTGTATTCAGCTACATTACAATCGGTCTTTTTCCCCCCAGCTTTTACTGACTGTACATTATGTTTACTTGATAATTTTCTTTGTTTAAGTCATCAGATTTATACACAAAAATTACTTTGAAATTATTCTGGGGACTTTAATAGTAAAGTTTAGACTCTAGCAGAACTATCAGCTTTTGTAAACCTGCATGAGGCCCAGGCACTGGCTGATGTGTAGAACTGACAAGTTCCTGATCCTTGGATTCTACATCTGTAAAATGGGGGCATCAATGTCCACATCACAGAACTTCTTAAAGATTAAATGAGATAAGTGAAGTGTGCCTAGCAAGCAGCCACATGGAGGGCAAGCACTCAATGGTGGTGATTCTTGCAATTGTCCAGAGCCATTTTGCAAAGGTAGTCTTGGCCCTTATAGCCCTGCTGTCTCTTGGAGATTATCATGGGACTCAGCTGAGAGCTCAACTCTCTTCCCAAATCTTAATGCTTGACAAGGACAGTCAGGCATTCTTTTACTCTCTAAAAGACCATCAATGCACTTGTGACAAAAAGAATCATGTAAACAAGGGCAAAGTCTAGTGCTTAGCTGTGCACTGTGAACATTTATAGGCTTCAGAGTTTTTCAACAGAGGAAGATCAATGGGCCAGAGCAGCCAGAGATGATGTAAACAAGGTAGAGAGATGATGTAAACAAGGTAGGACTTCATTTGAATATTAAAAGATGGACCAGATTTTCATAGCAAAAAATAGTGGGAATGACATTCCAGCTGAGGTAGGAATGAGCATATTAAACTCAGGACAGACAAACATTAAGGACTAAGCATGCAGGAAACCCAAAGGCTGGATCAATAAGACAGAGAAAGACACCGAGGGTCAGAGAAGGAGTTTGTGTGACCAACCTAACAGCAATATGAAGTCATAAAGCATTTGAATAATGGGAGTCATATACTGAAAGGGACCTTATAGTTATTATGCCAAAGAATTTCTGTCCTCACAGGTACCAAAGACCCCTAGTCTTGCCTTTTCCTCCCCACATCCACACCCTCTTACCCTTCCCCACTTTAGCCACCATGTCTTGAAACAGGGTACATTTTTAATGCTATTGTTGCTGTTGTTAAAAAAAAAAAAAAAAAAAAAAAAGCCTTTCTTTCCTGATTCCTCTGGTGTAGGTACTCTCTGGGCTTCAGTTTTCTGACCTTCTGAGCTTTGTGGGGAGGAGCTGTCTTCTGGCTTGTGGCTCTCTGAGCAGGAACAGTCAGAGCTGGAGCCTTCTTACCCACTGGCCATCTTTAGTTTAGTTTTAGCAACAGCTGCAGTACCCTTAGCAGCAGGTGCTTTCTGGGAAGAAGCTCTTTCAGGAGGGCTGTCCTTCTAAACATTTTTTCTTTCTTTTTTTTTTTTTTTTTTGTGATACTGGGAACTGAACCCAGAGGCATTCTACCTCCGAGCTACACTCCCAGAATGATTTTATTTCTTATTTGGAAACAGGGTCTCATTAGGTTTTTGAGAGCCTCACTAAATTGCTGAGGCTGTCCTTGAACCTGTGATCCTCCTGTCTCAGCCTCCCAAGTACTGGGATTACAAGTGTGCGCCACTATGCCCAGCTCCTTTGAAACTTCTGTACTTCATTCTTGATTATTCATTTTATGTGCTTTCCTGACTTTACAACAATCAAATTTTGTCATCATAGTTTTCCTTTCTACGGTTTCTATCTTCTTGGCCTGTCTTGTGGCTGCCCATTTTGCATAGCTATCTGCCTTCTGCCAAGGTTGTGGGACACACTTCAGGCTGACACGTGTAGAACTCAAGGGTGGAGACAGAAAGCCACATGCAAAAGCACGACCTGCCCTCACCTTAAGTGGGAAGTCCACCAACCAAAGCCTTGTTCTCATCAGTGACATCTACAGTGGCAACCAGCTTTCCAGCATGAGGCCCAGTGGTGACGTTAAGCAACCCAGCCAACCTCCACAAAGCACCTGAACACCATGTCGATGGTGATGGGGAAGAAGAACTATGTGTATTTTTTAAGTAAAATTTATTTTCCCATTCTTACTCATCATAAATACTGAGTTGTCCATTAAGGCTTCTGATAAGCATGAGATGACCAGTGTTTCTGTGCTAAGCTCATACAATTGTAACCACAAATAAATAAACTTCATGCCTTCATGAGCTTACCATCACTGAAGAATGGTATGGTTTACGTTTTCAAAATATCCTAAATGGTTCCAGATTGATAACCAATGGTTCAGGTAAAACCTCCATATTTTATAGAGAAAAGAAGTGAGGCACAGAGCTAGCAAGTGCCTTGCCCAAGACCTAAGTGAGTCAGCATGCCAGGATCCCAGTTGCCAATACTGCCATTTCACAGATGATTTGACCACTGCAGGTGGAGGAGAGAGGCTGGGGAGAAGGAGAATTACAGTGATGATGGTGAGAAGCTGGAGACAATCATGTGTTAAAACCAAACCAGCAACTGCATTAGGACAGTGGTGTGCACTAAGAATGAATGGACTCAGGGATTTTGATGAAAGGATTGAAAGGACTTGGTAAGTGGATTTGTGGTATGAATAAGAGGATGGATCTATGATGGTTCTTTGTAAACCACAAAAACTGACAAAATGCAAGAAACAAGAACAACAAAACTCCAACAGTAAAAGGATATGAAATGTTCAGAGAACCTAAAAACAAACAAACAAAACAACAACAACAAAAACCCGCTAAAATAACTACAGGGTACCATGGACCCAGGTCTCAAAAACTAAGTCAATTTCTTCAAGACTCTCACAAGCATGACTCCAGTCCATTTCAGCAATTTAAAGAGATTCTAATTCTGGAGTTCCAATGACTAAACCAATGACGGTGGTATTAGCTAAAGTTGGGGACCCAAGAAAAAAAAATGTTGTTTGAAGGGTCATATTCTTTCCGGAGCCAGAAAGTTCTAAAACTTTTCATTACAGAATGCAAGAAGTTATTAAGTTGGAATTTTGTGGTATTTCCTATCTATCAGTGAGCCTAGTTGTTTTAGATTGGATTCTCTCAGAATTGTACCCTGAGATGAGGATTCAAATGTACCTGATTTATTTGGGACATGATCCAGGAAGCACCGGGAAGGGGGTGAGTGGAACAGGGAAGGAAAGGAGGTCAAGGCAGTCACCTGGACTCTCATTTCAGCCAGGGATCTTGGTGGGGATACTAAGACAGATGCATCTCTAGAGGTTCTATATGTGTTAGTTTGTGAGCAGATTATCATCACATGGGACAGAGGATCAGCACCTCTAGGGGCCCCAGGAAGATAGGAAAGAATCCACCTCAGAGTTGTCCGCCTAAGGGTGAGAAGACTGGGATACTTTTTCTCCAACTTCCCTGACATTGGCAAGGACTGTTTTCAGGAACATTAGCTTCTGGCCTAATCCAATGGGTTGAACATGCTCCCAATCTGAAAATGCCACACAGCAGAGTTGCAGGAGCTGGTAGGAGAAAGAGCCACACAAGGGTGTGGCAAACACCAAGGCCATATGAGTATGGTATCAACAGCATCCACTGTCCCTGGTGTTTCCAACAGTTGTCTCTTCACGACATTTCACCTCACAGCCATAATAATGTTCCATCAGAGGAGCCCCCTCCAGGGAACACTAGGTTGAAGCTCACAGCAATGCTGCAGGCCCAGAGAGAATGTATGCCTGGAATTGCTCCCCCCACCATGCTTCTGCTCAACTCCAAGTTCCTTCATTCACTTGCTTTCTCTGGTTTCTCATTTGTTTCACTCCTGAATCCACTCCTTCCTTTCCAAATGGAATTTCAACACCACTCTCTTCAGATAGCCCTGATACACTTAGGGTAAGTGGAGTCAGGGAGGGCTACAGCTTATATCAGAATCCTGCAAACCATGCTGGGAAATTCCATCTGAGACTGTGTCTCTTGCTCAGTAAAAAACTCAGCTGTGAGGAAGCCAATGCTCTTTCGGTGGGTGAAACAGCAGAGGCAAAGGTTTCCATCTGATTTCATGGTCACTGCCCTTAGAAGGTCCCAGACGGCATTTGTCTCTGCTCTATGAGTCTCAAACCAACAGTAAGTGTGATGAGGGTAAACCTCAGAGTATCACGTTTGTGAAATGACAGATCCATGAGCTCACAATTAATCCATTGATTAGCTGCCTTGGGGGGCCCATTAGCTTAGTCGTTCTACTCTATCAGGTAGGCCCTCCCCTGCTTCTCGGAAAACAGTTTCTTAGGCTCTCATTTGAGCTGCAGATCTTGATGGAACTCTCATAAAGATGTTCCTCTTGATATTCCATGTGTATTAGTTATTATTATTCAGTCACATTACTTTGTTTGGTCTTATTGTCCACTTATTTAACTTAAATACATTGGGAGAATAATAATAACTAATACACACAGGGTAGAACCCTTCCCCCTTTCCTTGCCCAGGTAATCGATCTTTGATATCTGATTTATACAATTACATATGTAAGAGAAAAATGAAATGAAGCCAACATTTATATCTTCCATTTATCTAATATTCTAACACAAAAATTTAAAAAGTGATTAAAGTGATAGCCTGAAACATGAGTATTTAAGAGATTATTATACTACTTTAAGTCTTTTTATAATTTAATAAAACCTCTAATAAGGGCTTCAATAGCTTATCTAAAATGTGCACCCCTCCTTAATTCCTTCTATTCCTGTATGACCAACCCAGAAGTCCCACCCCAGGTATACAGTTGTGTTCTATTCCCTACATGCCTTGCCTGCACGTTACCTACATCATTAAAAAGTCATTTCTTCTAACTTGAAAAAGTTCTTCCTTGCTCCCAGTTTGACTCATCAACCTGGCCTCTTTGTCCACACCATTCCCCTTCAATCTCTAGGCAGGCAACACAAAAGACACTGAAGACATGCAGGAGAGTTCAATAAAAGTGGACTATATGGCACAGGTTTAAATCACAGCTTTGCTCTTTATTAACCACATGACCTTAAACCAGTTGCTTAAAACACTGAGTCTCCAATTTTTTATCCATAAAACAAGACAAAACTACTGACTTTCTAGTATCATTCGTTTCCTATCTCCCAGTCCCCATGCACATTCCAAAGAAGCACTAATATTTTTTTCCCTTTGGCAATAAACTAAAGATCCTACTTATTTTAGCTGTGAATGTGAATAAAAATTTAGCATCATAAAATATATGCTTTCCCAGTTGTTACTTGAGAGGAGATTTGCATACCTCATGCTAAAGAGAATCAATTTCCAAAGTAAATGCTGGTCTTCCTACTGATCATGTGTCTTGTTTTTACTTTAGAAATCTCAGTAGCTTGACAGTTTAGGAATTAAAAGTTATAAAATTTACAAGGAATGTGTGTGTGTGTGTGTGTGTGTGTGTGTGTGTGTGTGTGTGTGTTTGTGTTCCCATGTGCACATATATGCGCTCACACATTAATCAGTATTTCATTATTATAACAAAATACCTCAGATATCAACTAAAAAGGAGGAATGGTTTATTGTGGCTCAGGTTTCAAAGGTTTCAGTTCATGGTTACCTGGCCCTATTACCCTGGGCCTGTGGCGATGCAGAGTATCATAATGGGAGCATGTAGAGGCCTGTGCACTCCCTGACAGTAGAGGCGCAAAGAAAAATAAAGGAAGGAGCCAGGATCCCAATATCCTCTTCAAGGGAACATGCCCAATGACCTAATTTCTTTAAACTAGGCCCCACCTCCCAAAGGTTCCACCACCTCCCAGTAGCTCCACAGGCTGGAGACCAAGCCTTCAACACTTGGGCCTTTGAGGAATATTCAAGATCCCAACTAACTCCCTCTTTCTTCCTCTCTCTCCTCTCTCTCTCTCTCTCTCTCTCTCTCTCTCTCTCTCTATATATATATATATATATATATATATATATATATATATATGTGTGTGTGTGTGTGTGTGTGTGTGTGTGTGTGTGTCTTTTCACTGAACAGAGCTAGTTAAGACCATAATAGATTCAATATCTATAAAGAATACTATAAAAACTTGGGCAGACGGGATGCTCACTAGTAAATGGTACATTTCTCCAAGGAACAAGAGACCTATTTGTCGTAGAAATTCTTGCCTCCTAAAGAACCACCAAGCCAAGGAGAAGGGAACTATAGTTGTGGATAGTGATAGCATGGTCATGAATATAGCTTTCGACGTCGACCCCAAGTTTGTGGAGTAGCTGAGGTCATGTGCCCCTCTGGATTCCTTCTTTCCTCGGGTTTTCCTTGGAGATTACTAAGGTCTTCAGAGCAGTCATCACACTATTTGTAACTACTCTTCATGGTGACTCCGAATCTGTAGTCAGAGATATGATAGCCATTTATTGAGGCCCTACTGGGTGTGGCAAGCTGTGCAGATTCTTACAAAATTGTGTAAGGATTCTTTAGAATTGTGGTTCTCATCATTTTCATATCATGTCCCCCAGATAAATTGGTAATATTTTCAAATCACACTCATATAGATGGACTAGGCTACCTGGCTGGAGATGACTAGCTCAGAGATCAAATCACTCTCAAAAGAAATCTTGACGGTTGCAGAGACAGTATCTCAACTCACTTCTTTCCCCTTTTACAATATAAAAGTAAGCCATGGCTCTGACAGATTGCTTCATTTACTCCTCACAATAATACCTGCAGGTAAATATTATAATCTATGTTCATATAATTTAGCTAACAATAAAGTGAGGATGTGAAACTTGTATGTTTGACCCACCCTCACTGTCATGAACTGACCTGCTTTTATAGTTGGCAATACTGCCTTGGTTGTTCTTAGAGTGGCACATGGTGGTCTTACTACAATGGGGAAGGCCTGGGTTCTGAGGACCAGGCGTCAGGCATCCAAGAGAGATAGATGTTCCTATGTGTTTTCACATGTGAATCTGAAAAGATTCATTTTGTAATCCTCCAAAGACTGTGGAGAAGAATAGGATGACTGTTTAAAAGTGGCAACAGAGACTAGAGTCAAAGCAACAGGTGAAACAATCTGCTGAGCCAGTGATTCTCAACCTTGAATACATTAGAATCACCTAGAGCATTTGTTAAAATACACATCACTCCATACCCAAGCTTTCAGATTCAATAGATCTGAGGCAGATCTAATAATCAGTGTTTCTAACAAGTTCCCAGAAATTGGATGCCATCAGTCAAGGATCAATTGCCTTATCCAAAAAGTAAATGCCTCTGCTTTTTATGGAGGGCAACAGTTTTGTCATTGGGCAGAAAAGAAACAAATAAAAGGACAAATGTCTCAAATGTTGCAATTCTTTGTCCCCAGCTACTTAACACTGCTTTTGCAACGTACTTGGGTTAAGGTTAGGATTTACTGGAATTATTTCACCTAATGCCTATTTCTAAGGAACATATCATCAGCTGTCAACTGGCATCCCAATTTACCAGCATCCTATTACCTTGATGATCTCCTAGCTAAGGTGAGCTGGAAAAAAAATGTATTAGCAAAAACTTGAGGCTTCTGATGTGTTTAACCTTTGATGATTTTATCCAATAATCTAACATTCTTCTAGTCCGACAATTTTTTTAACCTAAAGCATAGAAATGCAATTTTAATTGGCTACAGAAAAGCAGTGGACATCATACACATTCTCCCCCAGTAAGCTCAAAAAAGGAATACCAGCTTTAAATCTTTTTGTTAATATTCTGCAGATTATTTATGCAATGATGTAATTATAATGGGATATGATCCTGAATCTTTTAAATGCTTCTCTTTCTCAGCCACAGTTTCTTTCCTCCTTGTTTCTCAGGTATAGCTAACACAATTAACTGGGCACCAATTGGTGCTTCTTCAAACTATTTCAGTCCCTGTCTGGCTTCATCCCCTGTTGGAGAGCTTGTCAAGCAATCCATATGTGAATTTGAGTGAGCCTCTCTTCACTTCTCCTCCTTAAAGGAGGAATTGAATTTGTTCTGGAGCAGGCTCATCAGTTGTTTAGAAGGATACAGGTAAGGCACAGGCAAAGGCACATTTATCCCTGAACTTTAAAGAAGCCACAGATTTCAAAAGAAAATATATCTTTTAATCCCTCTACAGCTATTATTCCTCTTAGTAAATAACTGGCATTTAAAAGAAACCATTATTGAACATGCTTCCTGAGCCCTTTTTGTACTTGTTACAAAGCATTTCTGAGCAGATGGGTCCCATTGTGAGTATTTAAGAAAAAAGTCATATTTAGTCAAAATAGACAATTATTTTTATGTCTTCTTAAGCTTTGTTCACCAGAAGCAAACTCAACACAATATCAGAATGCATTTGTAAGCACCAGAGTCCACTTTAGAGATTGTGAACTCCTGTTAGAATCTGTATTTGAGGGAAGGTGGTCCAGAAAGCATCCTGGAGAGAATACCCAGTGGCACTTTCCAGTGTACAGGGAACAGGTGATGAAGGATCCAAATGCCTACCTCCACCATAACCAGTTAATTGGTGCCCAGGGGAAAATTACATCAGCAACAAAGGTGAACTAAAAAATAAAAAATAAAAGGAAAATACGAGTAATCAAAACAGAAATATATAAAGTCTATATCAAGGAAACCATAAAATTTTGCTGAGAAATACAAAGACCTGAATACAAAAATGTTTATAATATTTTCTAAGTGGAAAGACTTAATAGACTTAATATGCCAATTCTTTCTTCTTTAATATACCTATTTGTACAATCCTAATCTTAAAAATGGCAATGAGATAGATAAAGTAGAGGTTTCCAGAAAAAGAAATTTGATAAACCTATACAACTTTCATCCTGAGAAATAGCTGAGAGATTTTGAAGTGGGGCATTGGCTCCTCTGATGCCAAATCTGTTAATGAAGTCACAACAATCAGAAACTCATGAAGCGGATGCAGGACAAGATGGAAGAGTGGAACTGCTTGGACCAAGGCTGAGGTAACTAGACTTTCAACGCTGATTGGCTGATTTTCTTAACTTTTAAATTCTATCTTCACATCACACCATATACAACAAAAAATTTCACTTATGATATCATCAAAAAGAATATATATGTATTTGACAAAGTAGAGATCAATGTATAATGCAAAAGATTAAAATGAAACAGCATGAAATCAGTAAGTATATAATTTCTACTCTATACAAATTTTAAGATTTTATAGTTCAAAAGACATTCTTCACT
The DNA here is from genome assembly GCA_004027655.1 of Graphiurus murinus. Lineage (NCBI taxonomy): Eukaryota > Metazoa > Chordata > Mammalia > Rodentia > Gliridae > Graphiurus > Graphiurus murinus. Next base: position 31,304 of record PVLC010017700.1, read on the forward strand.
ACCACACCATGGCACCTAAAATTCCATTCTTTATTTTAGAATAAGGCATCAAGAATAAGAGCCTAGGAGACTCCTGTTGAAAGGCAAACCCCACAAGAGTTAGAGATGAGCCATATGGCAATAACAGTTGTAAATATACCGAAGTATTTCTATCCTGATTTGTCATTGGCAACAGTGTGCCCATACCAATCCCTACCCAAAGATTTCTCCTCACTACCCCAAGATCCAGCAACAAGAGGGATTACACCTGGCTGAGAAAGGGCCATCAGGATACAGAACCTCTCTACTTGTGTCCATTTCAATTTGTCAGTGCCTGATGCCAAGTCAAGGGCTGCAACCCTGAAGTATCAACAATGCTAAGAGGTAGGACAAATTGAGCCATTATAAAGGTTGCTTGATGGAGGAACTGCTGTGGTGGGGAAAAAAAAAAAAACTAGAGTTCTAGGAGCAGAAATAAAAGGTGGGTACATTTAGGTGGATGCAGAGAGGAAGGGTGGGTCTTAGCCAGCAGACTACCAGGAGTGACTCAGGCATCTGATCTGTAGGGGGACTCACAGAAAAGGAAAAAGATGAGAAAAAGGAATACAGACAATTCCTGAGATTAGACCTCTCCAATTTCACCATTGTACCAATGGATAACCAGGTCAAATTATGTCTGGGTCAATTTATATCTTACCTACAGCAGCACTTCATTCTAGGCAAATTAAAGTGGCACCAAGGGAGGAGGCCACAGTCTTCCTGAAGGATGAAAATTGAAATAGGGAAGGTTGGGGAGTCACTGTTAGCCAACATAGAACATAGCCCTCTTCTAAGTTTGGGGGACAAGGGAGAGGGCAGGTAGCAGGTGATTCCATACCAGGAATGTTAGATGTATGCCCTACTTTGCACGGGGCAACCTGCAAAAGACAATTGACCCGCCCAAAATTCCAGTGGTACCTCACTGAGAAACACTGGAACACAAGTTCCATGCCATTCTGTTTTTATAAATCTCGAAGGCCAAGGTTTGCTATTTCATTTTTGTGGAAGTTGGGGAGAAGTATTCCTTCACTATACAATAATAGAGTTTGAAAAGTTGGATTTTTTAAGTCAAAGCATTTTTTTTTTTACTTTCTTTGGTGTTAAAAGAAAAAGACTCTAATAATGACATTTTGTGCCAAGAGTCATTAGACCAAAGTATCTGCCCGAATCAAAATTTTACAGCCAAGTTATGAACCTGCAAACAGAACCTTAACCACTGTGATAGGCGCTGACTGCAGTAATAAAAAATGAATTTGTTAAATAAAATATGTTTATAATTCACTGGACTCAGAATCAGGTAGGTGGAAAGAAGCCTCCAGTGAGTCATTATGATTTTGCAAAATAGTCAAAAGAGCAGTTCACTCTGTAGGCAGGTAGAGGAAAGTGCACGCCATTGTCATTATTACAGTATGTGATTTCATTTATTCATGGGGTGCCAGCGATGTGTGGCCCTTTCGAGCTACTAAAACACAGTGGACAAAGGCAAGAAAATGAACACCTGGCCTTAAAGAGACTGCAATTGAAATGTGTGAGCAGGTCCAGTTTGGCTGATGATGAGAAACACTGGGAGGACATTAATGCAATGAGCTCTTGCAGATCCTGATGTGGCGAAGCAATGATTTCAAAGGAGGGGGGAGAAGGGAGGCTATTGATTCATTTAGAGTTATTTAGTGCAATATAAAAGAAAACAAGCGCAGCCAGGAATCAGGAATCTCACTGGGGTATAAAGACTAGAATCAAACAAAGAAAGGAATGAGGCTTAATGTTGTGGAGCATAGACTTCAGAAGTTCTTTTACTATAGGAGAAAGGAAATCTTGGTTAGTGTGGAATAACTAAGTCTAGCCTTTCCACAAATGGGAGGGTCATGTGATCACAATCAATAAATGAGCCAAACATGGGGTAAAGGAACAGAAAATAGAATCCAAACTTAGGAAACAGTACACTTCCAAACAAGTGTGTATACTTCTAGTTTCAGCACATATCAGCAAAGCAAGTATAAAGAATGAAGCAG
>PVLC010017701.1:0-33349 GCA_004027655.1 Graphiurus murinus
GAGGCAGATCCTGGTGTGTGTGCTGCTAAATGTTGCTTAAAAACACAGCAGTGAAGACATCAGTTTAAACCTAAATGTATTTCTGCAGTAGCAATGGAGCATTGATTTTCTTCAGTGCTTAAGAAGGGGGTAGGGGGCAGCAGAAACCGCTGTCCTCACCTCTCATACCCGTTCCTCATTCTGTCATGAAGGTAAAGACGAAACCGCTCCCTGGTTCCCCAGTCTCTACTCCTGTCACATGACGTGGGCTGGTATCTCACTTGAACAAGCCTGCTGCCATTGCATATGGCCTCAGTGTGCATTCCTTGGGGGCACTGAGAGTGTGGGGAGGAGCTAGGACCCTCTGCTGCCTCTACTACAGTTCTGCTTGTGTGGTTTTCTAAAATGTTGATCCCCAAACAGACACCAACCTAATAACTCTTGACTTTCCTTCATTAATAAACTTGGTAATGGATCTCTCCTCTCTCAGCACTATGTAGGTCTTGCCTAGGCTGCCAATGAAAGTGAAATATACTCTGCTTCTCTCTCTCTCTCTCTCTCTCTCTCTCTCTCTCTCTCTCTCTCTCTCTCTTTTTGTTCCTTTTTAAGTTATAGCCACTGGAGAGGCTTGATAAGTTTCTCTCTTATCTCACTGAGACATCTGAGACTGATCCACAGTAACTGAATAATCAATTAATTCTGCGGCAGAGCTCCATTTACATAATGAAAATGCAGTGCGCTGATATTTTATACAAGTCATTCTTAGTCGTCTAGACTGATAATATATTGAGTATTGATTGAGGGGGAAAGCCTAATGGATCTTCTGTTGTTGAAGTTGCAAAATTACAATTAAAGTAAAATGACAGAAGCAAGCGTCTATTGGGTTCCTATCCATATATCTCCCTTTAATACAGGACTCTAAATGTCTAGATCCGATTAAGGCTTTGCTCCCATTTGAGCCCAACAGGCACATAACATGTGGCCACTGCTGGGGACAAAGTCATACCATGCTGTTTGTGAACATTGTTGACGTGCAAGACGTGCAAGGCTGAATCCTGTGACACTGAGACCCCGGAGTGCTCCTGTGATTCGGATCATACCCTCGACGCTGATGTGGTGACTTCTTGCCTGGGAAGAGAAGGAATCTGAGTAGCTTTTAGACCAAATATATGAGAATCAGGACCCCCGTGGCTGAGATTGTCCTGGGGAACAGACAAGGCTTAATTCTTGACCTTCATCCTTCTACCTTCATATGCTCATGGAATCAGCCATAATCAGTGATTTGTTGCAGTGCTAACAGGAGGCAGAGAGTATGACGAGGACGGCCAGACTATTGGATCCCTCTTCATCACTCCAGAACCGGGGGAGGCAGTGTCTCTTACAGGACTCCATTGTATCTCAGTTTCCCCATTGATAGACAGACATGGTGCTATGGTCCCCCCAGAGCTGTTGTCAGAACCAGACGAGATCCCCAGAACAAAGCCTGCCACCAGGCGAGCACTCTGTGAGTGAACTGTGACTGCTAGAGAGATGCATGGTGGCCCTGGCCCTCTGCTGGGGGAGTTGACACACACCTAGGAGCATGAGGCAAAGGGAGGGCGTGGGAGCCCCACAATGAGAACGAATCCTAATGGAGTTTCTGTGAAGGGAAGACATAGTTATGTGCAATGGGAAACGGAGGTACAAGAGAATCCTAAACATTCTGCACCAGCCACTCAGTCCTCAGAAGTCAGGGTTCAGATCAGGAATACTGAGGAGGGAAGCACAAGGCTAAAGTGCTAAGAAGCCACTGATGGTCACCTTGCTCGGGCCCCAGCCTTTCCTGTGAACCACCCCAAGAGTGTCAAAGATGCTTGGAGGGACTTAGTTCTTGTTCCCAGCACTCAAAAAGGCACACTTTCTAGAGATTTCAAAACAACTTTCCCTGAGTTTATGGAAGCAAATGTAAAGGAATATTAAGGGAGATGCCTCCAGTTAGTCTGGAATGCATGAATAAGATCTAAACTAGGGATCAAAGAGATGCTAAACAACCCATATCCTACAGAAGCTGGTGGCTGGTGGCTGCTCCTTCCCTGAGGAGAAAGAGAAGGGATTCGCTCCCGACCTCAAGACAAGGCAAGTGGTTCCAGATGTCAGCCACAGCTACAAGAAAGAGGACCAAAATGCTCTCTGACTTGGTGGCTGTCTGCTCGGGAGGTGAGCTTTTCAGTGTGACCCGCACCTACTTGAGCAGTGAGCAGGAACCTGGAGAGTAGGCATCAGGGACCTTCCCTCTTTGGCCTTCCCCTGGACAAGGGAGCCCACAGGAAGCCCAACACTCACTCAGGCTGGCTGGTCACAGCTGAGGGCCCAGAGCTGAGTGACCATGGGTATGAATGAGGTGTTGGGATAAATCTGGTCAAAGGCAGCTCTCTCCTGAGGGAGTGCTACAGGGTCCTCTCCACAGTCCTCCAGGCTCACAGGCTGCTCCCACTACCGTCATCAAGGTGCCAGCTGCATAGAGACCCCACAGCTGGCAAAATGACAGGATGATCAATGGTCACCAATGGAGGTCCAGCATGGAGGACCAGTGGCCACCAATGCAGGTCTAAAGAGGAAGACCAGTGGACATCAATGGAGGTCTAATGTGGAGAATCAGTACTCACAAATAGAGATCCAACATGGAGGATCAGTACTCACCAATAGAGGTCCAACATGGAGGATCAGTACTCACCAATGGAGGTCTAACGTGGAGGATCAGTGTTCACAAATAGAGGTCCAACATGGAGGATCAGTGGCCACCGACGGAGGCCTTACACAATGTATGCATGTTTCCCTCGCCAAACCGTCCTTCCTCTGGATCCCCAAACAGAGCAGGCAAGCCCTACAGAGGAAGAGCAGCCAGTGGGAGAGTTCAGAGCACACGCCTCCCTTCCTGCTTCAGGCCCCTCAAGCGTAAACCTGGCTGATTCTAGGAGGCTGTGGAGAAGAGGAGAAGGGATTTAAAATTGAAATCCCAGTACTTGGGAGGCTGAGACAGGAGGACCAAGGTTCAAAGCCAGCCCCAACAACTTAGCAAGGCTCTCAGTAACCTAGTGAGACCCTGTTTCCAAATAAGAAATAAAATCGAGCTGGGGGTGCAGCTTAGAGATAGAATGCCTCTGGGCTCCATCCCCAGAACCAAGAAAACAAAAAGAAAAGAAAAGGAAAAATTCTATACTTTAAATTTCTTAAATTGATTAGATAAAACTTTTAAAAATCCTTAAAAAGATTAAAAGCCAATAGGATCTCCCTAAGGTAATAGTAACTTAAAATCATAAAATCAGAATACTATGCAAATTGCTGATTATACTACTAATGGATTAACAGAACTCAATCGATTGGAGGCATATGCTTGGTATATAATACCTTTTGCTAGAATTTGGTTTTAAACTGGACCTCCTGTCCTGCTGCTTCCTTCCTTCATACCAAATAATTCACCTAGCCTCTTGCATGGAAGAAAATGACTAGAGATGACAGTAAACTCTGCAATGCTTTCACTTTCAGAACCTCTTTAAAACCACCACCTCCTCCAATTTGTTTCTTAAAGCACGTAGTTGCCGTGACTAAATACGATTAAAAACAGATGAGGTTGGGGTGGAGACATTGCACCACCGTGGCCATCAACTTAATAAATGGAGTCAGGGCCGGGGCCAGCAAGACCCTGCAGGTTGCTGAGTCAGACCCAGCACATCTAATAAAAGGGATTGAAAAATAATGCTTGATGTTGCTCCAGCTCAGATGAGCAAATGGCGAGGACACCCCATACATTAAGAGGGACTACTGGTTCCTTGACATGATAGGAGCATCACCACTGATTCTGCTGCTCTAAGGACCCAAGCGCCTTGGTCCTTAAGCAGGGCATGGGGCTTTGAGGAACTGGCAGGGGCTGTGCTCTAAGTCCTGTGCCCGAGACCAGATCAACAGAGAATGCCAAGATTTCATTCTCTTTTGAATGGTCCCAGCATAGGGTGCATGGCCTCTATTCCTAAACTTCCCCATACTTCATTACTATTTGATAGTAAGTTTATGCTGACTGGAGAGGTCTGGGCTTATCCCAGCATGACTGTCTCATAGATGTATGAAAGGAATTGACAAAGCCATCTTTCCAATGCTCCTCAAAGTCATTTCCATGCTCCCGAGCACATTCTCAGTCACCTACATCAGAACCTGCCCGTTGTCATTCAACCTGGACCCTCGTTTGTGTGTGGCGCCTACTTTCTGCTCTATAGACACTGAGCCATTTCACATTTTACACTTCATTTCTCTGGAATATTACTGGAGCCTCCTAAGTCATTCTAATTTCATCCGACCACACCCAGGAAATCTTTATTTAGTAAACATGGTAAGTTCTGGAGACATGAAGTCTATGTGACAAAACCGTGTCCTCAAATAACTTAAAATCTAACAGAAGACAGTGGTGGTAGAAAGATCTGGAGGCTCAGTCTGAACAAGGCGACACTCTCCTATGCATCCCTGGTAGAGATTCCAGAAAGAAAAGTCAAGCTTGTCGTCAGAGAGGTTAAGACTCTTACAATGGAAAGTAACAGCATGTGCCAAGCTCCAGGAACAAGGCAGAAGCAGAGCTCAAATAAAGAGTGATGAATGGGAACAGGGGCCTTGAGACTGAAGGGGAGATATGGCAAAGTGTCTGGATCAGGACATGTGGGCCCTGGATGGACTCTGTGAACAGCCAGAATCTACAGCGAGGCCACAGAGTCCCAGCCTGGACCAGGAGTGGGGCAGGAATAGTGACCTTAAAAAATACTTACAGGCTGGGAAGTATTAACAGGTGTAATCATTAACTTTCTATATGGAAAAGTTTCTGCAAAGCCTTAAAATTGTGAGCATCTGCCAAGTGTGGTGGCACACACTTGTAATCCTAGTACTTAGGAGGCTGAAACGGGAGAATCACAGATTCAAAGCCAGCCTTGGCAACTTATCGAGACTCTGTTTCCAAGTAAATAAAATAATGAAATAGGGCTGAGGGTGTATCTCAGAGGTAGAAGGACCCTGGGTTAAATCCCCAGAACCACAAAAAAAATTTGTATTCAGCATTATCATTAAATATGAATTATTACAGAGAAAATATTAAATAAGCATAGCTGTATCCTTTAAATTAGGACATCACTTTATTATAGATCTTGTAAATTAAACAATGGATAATACAATTCCAAGAAAGCTTTTTTTGTGTGTTAAAAAGACTACTACCTAGACGTCCTTGTACTTCTCCTAACACATGTTCTGTTATGAAATCTTGTTGGGCAAAGTAGGTTAACATGACACTCTGCCTCCAGGACTCAGTGGGTATGTTGTCTTATGGCTTCTAAGGATTGTTTCACAATCTAAAAACTGGTGCGTGCTATTTGCAGATGATATAATTCTATACTTAGAAGACCCAAAAAAGTCTACCAGACGACGTCTAGAGTTGATAAACAAATATAGCAAAATAGCAGCATACAAAATCAACATACAAAAATCAATAGCTTTTATATACACTAATAAATCTGCTGAAAAAGAAATCAGGAAAACAATTCCACTCACAATAGCCTCAAAAAAATTAAATACCTAAGAATAAATCTAGCCAAGAACATGAAAGATCTCTACCATGAAAATTACAGAATACAGAAGAAAGAAATTGAAGGAGACACTAAAAGATGGAAAAGATGCCCCATGTTCTTGGATAGACAGAATTAATATTGTTAGAATGGCCATATTACCAAAAGTGATCTACAGATTCCATGCAACCTCTACCAAAACACCAATGTCATGCTTCACAGAACTGGAAGAAACCATCCTAAAATTCATATGGAAGAAAAAAAAAGACCAAGAATAGCCAAAGCAATGCTTAGCAATAAGAATCATGCTAGAGGTATCACAATTTCCAACTACGAATTATACTACAGAGCCACAATAACAAAAACAACATGGTACTGGCATAAAAACAGACATATAGACCAATGGAATAAACTAGAGAATACAGAGACAAACCAACACAGCCTTCTGACCCTGGTAAAGGCACCAAAAACATATATTGGAGAAAAGAGCCTTTTAAACAAATGGTATGGGGAAAAGTGGATATCCATATTTAGAATAATAAAACTAGATTCCTGCCCTTTACCCTTCATGAAAGTCAATACAAATTGAATCAAAGAACCAAGAATGAGACCATAAGCTTTGAAATTACTAGAAGAAAATATAGGATCAACACTCTACCACATAGAAACAAATATCAACCTCCCCAATAAGACCCTAAAGCTCAGGAAATAAAACCAAAAGTTAATAAGTGGGATGGCATCAAATTTTTAAAAAAAAGCTGCATAGCAAAGAAAGCAATCAACAATGTGAAGAGAGACCTACAGAATTGTAGAGAATCCTTTTACCAGCTATTCTTCTGACAGAAGACTCAATCCAGATTATAGAAAGAACTAAAAAAAAATGAACACTAAAACAACAAATAGCCTAATGAATAAAAAGGAAATTAAGTTAAGCAAACATTTCTTTAAAACATAAGTACTAGTGGTCAACAAATATATGAAAAAAAGATGTTCAACATCTTTAGCAATCAGGGAAATGCAAATAAAGACTATATTGGAATTCCAATTCCATGTAACTCTAGTTAGAATGGCAGTCACCAAGAATACAAACAATAATAGATGCTGGTGAGGATATGGGGAAATAGGAACTCTTATACACTGTTGATGGGATTGTAAATTAGTATGATCACTATGGAGATCAGTGTGGAGATTTCTAAAAAAAAAAAAAAAAACTGGGAACAGAACCATCCAGCTAAACCACCCAACTCTACCACTCCTCTGCATCTTTCCAAAAGAGTCAAAGTCCGAATGCTATAGTGGTACATGCTTATCCATGCTTACAGCAGCACAGTTCACAATTGCCAAGTTATGGAACCAACCTCAGTGTCTGTCAATAGATGGCTGAATAAAGAAAATGTGAAATATATACATAATAGAGTTTTCTTCAGCCGTAAAGGACAAAATCATATCATTTGCAGGAAAATGGATGGAACTAGAGAAGATGCTAAGTAACCGTCAGATTCAGAAAGTCAAGGGTCATGTGCTTTCTTTCATATGTGGAAACTAGAGAGAAAAAAGAAAAGAGAAGTAACTATGAAAAAAGGAGAGAGATGAGTAGAGTAGTTGCAGAAGACTGGGGAGGGAAGACGAGAGGGGAAGAGGAGGTTTATGCTACATGCATATATAAATGTATCGCCGTGAATCTTAACTGTTGTGTATAATTTTAATTTGCACCAACAAAATTTTAAAAATTCCTTTACATGGATCAGTCCAAAAAATAAACAAAACAAAATAAAGACCGGTTCTCTCATGAGCTATGTGAACAGGCAGAGAGACATCGCCACATCTCAGGAGGAATGACTACCTCCTGGGCGTCACAGGTTTGCACTCTTGTCCTGGCAGAAGAACTCTAGGAGAGCAAGAAGGCTCCCCTTCCCATGCCCTGATGGGAGAGGGGGATCTTTCTAATTCACCTCCAGGCCATTTGGGGGAAGAGGGTTGGTGGCCATGTTGGATCCCAGGAGAGCAAGGGCCTCTAGTCTCTTCAGCTGAAAGCAATAAATCTCAGCTGTTTGGCATTAGACAATTGGTTCTTCTTGGTTCTATCACGGGCAGTAGTGTTTGCTATTCTTATTAGTTGACAGCACAGACTGTGTCCATGCTGTCACACTTACAGCTAGTATCTGAATTATATGCTTAATAATAATGGTTAAGCCGGGCGTGGTGGTACACACTTGTAATCTTGGGAGACTGAAACAGGAGGATCCGGGTTCGCAGCCAGCCTCAGCTGCTTAGTGAGGCCCTGTTTCAAAATAAAGAATAAAAGATAGGACTGGGGATGTAGTTTGGAGGTAGAATGCCCCTGGGTCCAATTCCCAGTATTGCAAAATAATAATGATAATAATAATAATAATAATAATAATAATAATAATAATAATAATTAACGCTTACTAAGCACTTAAAATAAACCAGGTAGCATTCAAAATACCTTGGATTATTCCCTTATTTTATTTTAACTCAATGAGTTTTACAAATAGGTAACTTGCTCACAAAAGGTTAATTAAAATTAGGAAACCAGGAGAATGGAGAGAGAGAGAGAGAGAGAGAGAGAGAGAGAGAGAGAGAGAGGTTTTTTTTAAATAGGGGATTAGCTGTCAGTCATGGAGGCTGACATGTCCCATAATCTGTTGCCTGCAAGCTGGAGAGGTAGGGTAGCCACTGGTGTGATCAGGTTCACATGCAAAGGTTGGAAGAGTCAACCCAGGGAAAGACCAGTGCCCCAGGTCAGCAATCAGGCACCAGAGGTGAATGCCCCTGTCCTCCACCTGTTGCTCTGCTTGGGCTCCACAGGACTGAGGGAGGCCCACCCACATTGTGGAGGCCCTCCTGCATTACTGAGCCACCTATTCCAATGCCAATCTTATCTGGAAAACCCTCACAGACAAATCCAGAAATAATGTTAAGCCAATCACCACAGCCCAGGAGAGTTGCACAAAATTAACCACCACAGGATGTCTGACTAGAGAATCTAATTGAAGACCATGGGGATGGAGCCCAGCAAGTCAGGGGATCTCCACGTGGCTGCCCCCACTCCTGGGTGTTGAGGCTGATAGGCACTAGCGGTCACCAGGACTACTACACAGCAGAACGGCAGAGCGTGGGCTCATAGTCACCTAGCTAGCCCTACCCTGCAAGTCAGGGGATCTCCACGTGGCTGCCTCACTTAGTCACTAGCAGTCACCAGGACCATCAGAGCAGAGTGGCAGAGTGTGGGCTCATAGTCACCTACCCTGGGTTTGAATCCTGACTCTCATTGCCATAATCTTATTCATTACACTCGCTCCTCTCTTAATCATCTAATTAACTCCATACAATTACACATGCGTGGATATAACTTCGTTTTGCCTTTTCTTCAAGTGTACATTTGAAATCAGTCTCTGAGCTGTTTTTGTTGTTGTTGTTGCCCTCTATTAGACCATTCATTTTCTAATGAGCATTAACGAAGGTGAAGGCCGGTTTACTCTATTTGCAAGGCCGCAGAGACTGGAAGATGAGGAAACTCCGTGTCTGCTGCAGGCTCCTACGCATGATACCGTGTATCACCCCACCAGCAAATCCCACTGATCAACAGCACCTGCTGGGACTCAGTTCTGGTTCCTGTCTGTCACTCACTGTGGGACTCAGGGGAACCACGTTTCTCAGCCCTCTAGACTATTTACAAAGTGATGGTCTCGATTAAAATCACAGTTTTGTCTTTGTTCTTCACAATGTTTTGAAAAAATCAAACCAAAGCATAAAAGAAACCAGGCTTGCATGGAATCCCATCACTGCCTGGCTTTTCAGTGATGTCTTCCACTTACCTCTTTACTCACGTGAGAGGAACACATTTACTTTCACATTAACGGGATCCTACCACATGTTTACACTGTGGACCCCATTTTGTGTGTGTGTGTTTGGGGGTTGAATTTAGGAGCCCTCTACTACTGAGCAACATACCCAGCCCTATTTATGTATTCACTTATCTATTTATTTATTTATTGAGACACATTCTCACTAAGTTGCCCAGGCTGGCTTGGAACCCGTGATCCTCCTGCCTCAGCCTCTCAAGTGGACGCTATTGTTTAAATAGCATTTTTCACTTTGATTTCCATTTTCTCTCTGCTCCACTCCTAAAATACACAACATTGACCACTTTCCAACTTTTGCCATGCTCACATAACAATAAACATACACGATAAAATACACCCATATGGAGGACTCAAAATATTATAAAATTTGATGTTATTAAAATCGACCTGTTCCCACTTAAAAATACATTCTGGCACATTCATGATATCTGGGATGGAGCCTCTTTAATGATTGCATACATACCGTTGGGCAGATAGACTACAGTTTCATCTCTCAGTTTATAAGCATTTATTGGTTTACAATTTTTAGCAACTAAAAACACTGGGCTATAAAAATCCTTGCGTGTTCTAGTGCTTTTCTTTCTGTGGGATAAATCTCCAGGAGAGGGATTTCTGGATCAAAGAACAAGCATGCTTGTGCTTTTAATATATAGTCAGAACTTTCCAAGAGCACTGTAATAATTTCTACTTCCACCAGCAATATGCGAGAGCACTGGGATCTCTGGTCTAGCCAACTTGTTTACATCCCGCTGATGCGAAGGGCGTGGTCACTTTGACTTGCATTTTCGTGGTTGCTCAGGAAGTTGAGCATCTTTTCTAGACTTCTTGATGCTTAGATTTGTTCTCTGTGTCTGTTGTTTCTCCAGGTGTTCTCCAGCATCATATAAGGTTCCTCCATTCCCCAGAGGAACCACAGAAGGAACAGTGACCAGGTGGCCCGGCTCTCGTGTCCCCATTCATTTACTGGAAGGTTTAGTTACTGGGTTTCTTGTAGGATTTTATTTCTAAAAATTGTTTGAAAAAGACTGGACTAGACGTTTTTCTAATGTTCTTTCCCTGAGGTTTTACGGTGCTAAAAGAATCTTGTTTGTCAATTTCATTGTAATTGTGTTTAGAATTACCTTGGATAGATTTTAAGTTAATTTTGGGCAGAATGTTGATCTTCCACTCCCTTTGTGTGAAAGGATCATATTAACGCAGTGACTTTTATGCTTGACATAAATAAGAATCACCTGGAACCTTGTTTAATAGGTGAACATACAGCCAGGCATGGTGGTACACACCTGTAATCCCAGTACTTGGGAGGCTGAGACAGGAGGATCAGATTCTAGGACAGCCTCAGCAACACAGCAAGACCCTGTTTCAAAACAAAAAGTAAAAAGAGCTAGGGTTACAGCTCAGAGGTACAATGCTGGGTTCAATTTCCAGTACCACACAAAAATAATAAATAAATAAACTGTGGAACTCAAATTCAACTGCTTCTGAAGGTAATATGGGGCAGGGTTTTAAAAAAATCTGTATTTTTGTTGTTATTGTTATTTTTTCTTTGGTACTGAGGATTTAACCCAAGGGCATTCTACCTCTGAGCTATACCCCCAGCCCTATTTTTTATTCTTTATTTTGAAACGGGGTCTCACTAAGTTGCAGAGGGCCTCACTAAGTAGCTGAGACTGGCTGCAAACTTGCGATCCTCCTGTCTCAGCCTCCCAAGTACTGGAATTACAAGCAAGCGCGCCACTACGCCCAGCTAAAAATTCCAGATTTTTATTTTTATTTTTTATTTATTTATTTATTTTTGCAGTACTGGGGATTGAACTCAGGGGCATTCTACCTCTGAGCTACACCCCCAGCCCTATTTTTTATTCTTTATTTTGAAACCGAGTCTCACTAAGTTGTGGAGTGCCCCACTAGGTAGCTGAGGCTGGCCGCAAAATCCTCTGGTCTCAGCCTCCCAAATGCTGGGATTACAAGCATGCGCCACCACGCCCGGCTCAAAATTCCATATTTTTAACAAACACTTTGGGAAATCACTCTGCAGATAACCCAGTGATGACACTCAGAGATATTCTTGCACGTGGAACTAAGTAGGCACTCCACAAATGTTTGGTGATTAATAGATTCTCCTAACCTGGCGTCAAACTGGCCTTAAATCTGTGTTTTGGTGAAGTTCTGTAAGTGTTGGCACTCAAACATTTGTTCAGCATGATTCAGCCTTTGGAGCCTAGATAAACATCCTCAGAAATGGGAGGAAATCTTCACTTTCTAAGGCAGGGAGGTGATCAGAGAAAATTATGCTCAGGAGTCCCTCGCTGTTAGTCTGTGAGGAATCCTCCCTGAGCACTGGTTGGTGCTCCTACTTTCCCATCAAAGAATTTGGCACCTACCCCTTCTCCACACCAAGATCACTAGAGACAGGGTGGGCTTATGCAGAGAGAAGTCAAACTTCTGGGTCTAGAAGGCAAAGTGTGTTGCCACAAGCCCATCCCAGATTAAAGACGAAGAGCGAGGATCCTGTGAGGCTCTGTCTCTGGAGAGAGGCATGTTGGAAGGCTTCTCTCTGGTGGGATGAGTCCTGTTCAGCCTGCATTCTAACCCTATCTGCATCCCCATCACCCAGCTTTGCTCTGTCAGGGGAGATAGCTCCGAGGGGAAGATTGCAGACCTAATTAGCATAATGTGGATAAGCAAATGAGGCCAATCAATTACCATTCACACTTGCTTTCATCACTGGTGCCAACAGTCGGCAAATTCACTGACAGTTCAAACGCGACATTTTTAGAAGCCATCAGTAAATCAATAACAAGTGACAGTAATTTAGATGCACACTTGGTTCTGCCTCCGATTCTGTCCAGGAGATGCAGCCTCACAGCCTGCAGACCCCTGAGCTCAGCCATCAAAGCCGCTCATGTCTACACCCACAGGCGGCTAGGTCTGAGTCCTGCTGGGGTACGGCCCTCTGGGACAACTGGTATGAAGGTGACAGTAAGTGAAGGGTCAAAGGCTTTTCTTCTGTCTGTGTTAGCTTTGGGGACAGCCTGATATGTGTGCTGGTGAGGAAAGACTGTGATTGTGTAGTGCCCAGCCCAGGACAGCGACCTGAATTCTTGCCCCAGCTCTTCCATTCACAACCTGAATAATCTTGGGGACAGTTGCTTTTCCGTCTGTGTTGGACCACACCAGCTATTTTAGGGGGTGCTGACACGTACCTTATTTCCCTTACAGGCCTGCTTGGGGCATAAATGGGGTGTCAGTGGTGAGCATACTTCTGAGAGATACAGGGAGAACAGTTTTAGACTCCAGGGTAAAGAGATGATCTGTTTTCTCATCTGACATTTATAGTCATTTTATTTTATTCCTATGGTATTCATGTCAAAAATCCCAACCTTAATATGACTCTCGTAAAGAGGCAGAACCAGGAATTTTAAAGTTCAAATTCAATGTGGTGAAATAAAATTGGAGAGAGTCGGAGTTGGAAGGGGCCCGGCCTTCATCACGTCCTCCCTGTCATTCCTGGAGCACCACCCGCCCCTTCTCCAGCGCTCACAGCTAACAAAGGGCTGGCTCCGGGCTCAGTGCTCAGAACAGTGGGCTCCTGCTAGACAACTGGGTGTGGGCGACCAGGGGGAGACCCCATACTCCACTTAGCGACTCCCCCCATGCTTGCACCTGCGCCTCGCTGCTCTGGGGCGTGCGCCCCTACTAGTCCTCCATTCCTGCAAGCATGCAATACACCCTTTCTCTCTCCAGGTGGCCTGCAAGGTCATTTTCTCTAGAATTCATATGGAGCAGGAGCATATCCCTTAGCCCACACGTTTAGTCTTATCCCAATACACACTCGATGAATCTGTACCATCTCCCACAGACCACTGCACCCCGTTTTAAGAGTGTACAAATTAGACCCTTAGTACTTAATTATAGAACCTAGAAAGTATTTTAATTTCAATTTATTCAAAGAAATTTATTGTATCTATTGGCTATTGTCACAAAATTGCTGTGCCACAAACAACTACAAAAGCTCACAGCTGCAACAATAAACATTTATCTCTCCTATATCTGTCTTTGCAGCCGCTGATCTTGGCTGGGCTCACTGGTTCCTCTGGGGATGACCCTGGCTAGAAATCTTAGCTGGAGCAGAGCTGCACCTTTCCCTCATCCTCATCCTCTCCTTGACCGGGACTCACAGGTAATAACAAGTGCTCCAGCCAGGAGGCCGGTCACGCAGGTGCCAAGTCTCTGTTCTGGACACCCCCACACACGTCTTTGGCCACAGAGGCAGACGGTCAAGCCAGGGGCGGAACCAGAGCGTGCCACTAAGGTACCTGGTGAAGGTACAGGCCTACGGAGAGGAGGGCTGGAGCCACTCCTGGGAGTGTCTTATATGGAAAAGTCTCCAGTCAGTTTCTAAGAAATAAGCATGAGCCGGGCGTGGTGGTGCACGCTTGTAATCCCAGCATTCGGGAGGCTGAGACCTGAGGATCCGGGTTCGAGGCCAGCCTCAGCTACCTAGTGAGGCACTCCGCAACTTAGTGAGACTCGGTTTCGAAATAAAGAATAAAAAATAGGGCTGGGGGTGTAGCTCGGAGAATGCCCCTGAATTCAATCCCCAGTACCGCCAAAAAAAAAAAAAAAAAGAAAGAAAGAAATAAGCATGAAAGTGGAAAGAGATTTCTTCCATGCGGGAACTGACGATCTAGTAGTGAATGTGAGAGTATTTCACACAGTGGAGAAGTTGTATCTGGCCAGAGAAAAGACAGAGGCTAGAAAGAAGCTGTCCTTTGAGAGGAAACAAGTAGGATGTCAGCAACAAAAGGACAGGAGAATGCTAGGCGTCACAGGGCCCTCCCGAGGAAGGCACAAGCAAGGAAAGTCCGCGAGGCATCCAGAAGCAGCCAGAGGTCCAGGAGGCGCCCGGAAGCAGCCGGAGGTCCAGGTGGCTGCAGACAAGGATGGGAGAGTAGTTAGCAGCCGACGGCAGAAGAGGAGGTGGCTCAGGATGCCAGGGTCTCAGTGGAGATCTCACTTCCCCCGTGACACTGCCATAGACCAAATTTCAACCAAGCGAACAACTCACAGACATCTCCACCACGGACGACAGGTCTACCTACCTCTTGTCTAAGTATCATTAAGACGCAGGCGCGACAGTCCCGGTGTCCCGTAGGTTGGATGCCCTCCTTGACTTTGTACAGTGATGTTTTATCTGAGAACAGCTGCATCTGCCTGAGACCTGTTTCTCAATGCAGGACTTGACTCAAACTGACTGGAGATGCGCCGCTCCCTTCCGTACCTGAGCATTCCTGAGCTTGCGTAGTGTCTCTCTGGAGTTGTGTCAGTCTGAACTGGAAGTGGGCTGACTTCCTGCAGCCCCATCTCCCCCAGTGTTTATATGCAAGCAGCGCGCTGACCTGACCTGGCAGGCCGGCCACTTCTCCCCAGTGCTCAGGTCAGACTTTGCACCCACATTCCCAGAACCTGACTCCTCACAGGCAGGCAGATTCACACCTAAAAAGTTGGGAGGATGATTGCAGTCCTTTTGTGGGAATAAAGATACAGTTCCTGATAGAATTATAGCTAATATAACAGAGCTTCATAAGCAAAATGAGAATTGTTTTATGCAGTCAACATATCTTATTTCTTATATTTGAATATTTTCCAAATTGTTTTTTATTTCTGTTGAGGAAAGGGACCTCTTAACTGCTAATAATTGAAATGAAAGGTACTTTTGAAATATATAAGATTATTATTTATTTATTCATTTACTTTTGTAGTACTGAGGATTGAACCCAAGGAGTATTCACTTCCAAGCTACACCCTTGCCCCATTTTGTTTTTCATTTTGAAACAGGGTCTCACTAAGTTGCTGAGAGCCTCACCCTAAGTTACCAAGGCTGTCCTCAAACCCGCAATTCTCCTGTCTCAGCCTCTCAAGTACTGAGATTATAAGTGTGTACCACCAGGCCCAGCTAAGATTTTAATTTTTGAAGTGCTGTAGTTATGTTTACCAGCTGTCCCGTGTTTTAAATTAGAGGATATGATAATGAGCACCAGAGGAAGGAGCTGGAAGGAAGAGATGGGATGAGACTTGACCGCAACAGAGGAAAACTAGAAGGAAGAGAAAGACATCCTATCATGGTATCTTCTGCTGCCTTTTTAAGAGCTTGCCAAGTGAGGCTGGGTCTTTGTTTAATTATCTTACTTTCAGTATTTTCCAGTTAAGCATAATGAGAAACAAAGGACCTTCTCTGTTTTAGATACTATTTTCAAACAATTTCTGATCAGAAGATTGAAGAATCCTTCCTCCCTAGTCCTTAAAGAGATGTTAAAAGGACCAGCGATGGCCTGAATCCCAGCAGTGTGGTAGACGCCACACCTGAAGTCACACTCCCAAGCCAGAGCGCTGTGGACCAAAGGCCAACGAGAACATCCCAGATCGATTACCGGGGATGCTGGGAAGGCAGGACTTTAACAGGAAAATTAAGCAATGTTCTTAATAAGAAAAGAAGATTGAAAATTAAGAAGTTAAATATCTGACTTAACAAGTTAGGAAAAGAATACAAATACACAACAGAAGAAAAAAGTTAATAGTTCAAACTAATGGAAAAAAGGCAAAAATGTAAAAGGAAGTAATGAAAACCAAAAATTGGGTTCCTTGTAAGTTCTAATAAAATTACAAATAATTTGCAAAACTAATTACAGTTAAAAAAAAAAAAAAAGACAGAGACAGAATGAAAAGGTCCCAAAACACAGAACACAGTGCTGAGTATAAAAGGGGAACGTGACCACAAATGCGTCAAAGATTAAATATTTTCAACATGGGATTGCCATGATATTGAAGTTTTTATTATGAAATGCATCATCTATAGAGAAGCGTGTACATAACATATATTTAGAATTGAAGGCAAAATTCTGGAACGAACTTTCGAGCCCACTAGGCTGCGTACAGACGGAGCAAGGCCAGTGCTCAGCACTGTGTGTACCCAAGGGTGGTCTTCACCCTCTCTCCCTCGGTGAGCTGCAATCTGGACTGCATGTTCCCCATTCTCCTTCTTCTTCTTGTTGCTTTCACATGTGCGTATCTCTACACAATATATTATCTACTTCCCTCTGCTTTTGATTTCTATGTGAAGGAAATCATGTCCCATATATTTTGCAGTTTGAATGTTTTGTAATTTAAGTATTTTAGAGATTCATCTAAACTTTTGCACATAGCTATATTCATGCATTTTTTTACTGTATAGTGGTCCCCATTTTTCAAATATCACAATTTGTTCTTTCTACTGTTGAACATTTGTCTCATGTTTAGGTTTTTTTTTGTTGTTGTTATTACATTAAAGGAGGGAACGTTGCCCATTTCACTCTGTAGGACTAACCTAACTACAAATTCAGAGTGAGATAATAAAATTATGAAGACGTGAAAATTATAAGCCAATTTCACTTACATTCTGAGATTTAAAAATTTTTAGCATAATATGAGCAGACCAGATTCAGCAATGTATACAAAGATAATGCATGATTAAGAAATTAAATTTATTCCAAGAGTATAACATGATTTCAGAAGCATCATATATATATTTAAGATGTATATATTATATGTAGTATCTATGATGGTCAAAAGTACAAGAAATAAATGTATGGATTACTGGTGTGATGGAGTACACCCATATCCCAGTCCTTGGGAAACTGAGACAGGATAATCACAGGTTCAAGGATAGCCTTAGCAACTTAGCAAGACTCTGCTTCAAAACAAAAAATAAAATAGGTCTGGGGGATAGTTTGGAGGTGGGATGCCCCTGGTTTCAATCTCTAGTGTCACACACAGACACAGACACATACACACACACACACACACACACACACACACACACACAGGTTGTGCAAGACAAAACCTTTATATATGAAATGCCATTGAAACACACTGAAGAAACCCTAAGCTAGAGGAGAGAGAGATTACCTTCACTGAGGGCTACACACTCTCCCCACACTATTCCTCACAACTCAGTGCCAAAGGAAATTCTACAGGTCTTTTGGTTTTGAAGCTGGCTCTAATATTTATACCCAAGAACAAAAATGAGAGAGTAGCCTACAAGAGCACGGAAGAACAAGTATGTGCATACAGCTAGTCACAAGTCACTGTGAAGTCTGCTAAGACGGTGGAGTTTGGGGACAGGGACAGGTAAATTGACCAAAAAAAAAAAGAACTCAAACAAAGATCTTGTTCACTTAGAAACTTAATATATGACAGACCTAGCTCTGCAAATCAGCAGACAAAGTGCTATTAATCAGTAAAGGGAGGTGGTGAGTTGGCCATATGGAAAAACAATAAACATAGGTGCCTGTTTCCTACTACTTACAAATCTCAGCTATAGAAAGAATTACAACCTCTACGTGAGAGGCCAAGTTTAAACCTTTTGTAAGGTAATACAGGAGAAGACCTTTGTGAATTCAACGTGGGAAAGACTTGTTAAACTAGACTCCAAAACCAAAACCCACACAGAAAAATGGATAGACTCAACTCTATTAAAATTCGAATTTGCTTTCCATAGAAGACGCCATTTGGTGAAAAAAGCAAATCACAAACTAAGAAAAATATGTTTGCAACACATGTAATCATAGTAAAGAATTTGTATCCAGGTTAAAAAAAAACCTGTAATTTTAAAAGTAAAAAACAAAATCACAACAGGAGAATGGGCAAGTAGTCATGACCAAGCATTTTCCAGAAGAGTAGACACCAATGGCAATAAACACAGGAAAATAGAGTAATCTCACTAGCAGTCAGGGCAATGTAAATTTAAACCCTAGTAAGATACAACTAAACAACCAATGGATTAGCAAAATTAAAATAGTAGACAATACTAAAAGTGTAACAAAAGCTTTATACTCTGCTGATTAGATGATGAATTGGCACAGTTGCTTTGACAAATAATTTGGTAATAAGTATCTGGAAAAGTTTAAGATCTGTAGACCCTATAACCTAGCAATTCCACTCCAGGGAACATCTACAGGAATGTTCATAGAAACACTGCTTGTAATAGCAAAAAAAAAACCTAAACATGAGACAAATGTTCAACAGTAGAAAGAACAAATTGTGATATATGAAAAAATAGGGACCACTATACAGTAAAAAATGCATGAATATAGCTATGTGCAAAAGTTTAGATGAATCTCTAAAATACTTAAATTGCAAAACATTCAAACTGCAAAATATATGGGACATGATTTCCTTCACATAGAAATCAAAAGCAGAGGAAAGTAGATAATATATTGTGTAGAGATACGCACATGTGAAAGCAACAAGAAGAAGAAGGAGAATGGGGAACATGCAGTCTAGATTGCAGCTCACCGAGGGAGAGAGGGTGAAGACCACCCTTGGGTACGCACAGTGCTGAGCACTGGCCTTGCTCTGTTTGTACGCAGCCTAGTGGGCTCGCAAGTTCATTCCAGAATTTTGCCTTCAATTCTAAATATATGTTATGTACACGCTTCTCTATAGATGATGCATTTCATAATAAAAACTTCAATATCATGGCAATCCCATGTTGAAAATATTCTAGGAGTCTCAAAAGAAAAGCCCTGTGGATTGCAAATCAAGGCATAGTAATTCCATGCAAGGAAGATGCTTGAAGGCAATGTGGAGAAAATACTGCTCATGCGGAGGACCCTGGTACACAGGCCAGGCAGCTGGGCACAGGAGAGAAATCCAACTGTAGGACAGCCCAAACCTTCAAATAAAAGACAAAGTAAAAAAAAAAAAAAAAGGCAAAACCCAACACCAAAATACTGCCCTGGCTTCAGAGTGGACACACCAGATTTGCGTCTGAGTGAGCCTCTCTACAGCTCACTCTGCAGGACTGGGGACCCTAGAGCAAGAGCCCTGCTGCCCATCGGGGAGGAAGGAGCAGCTGGCAATTAAAAGTCCACCGGAGAGGGTCAACCCACAGCTGGTGAAATCAACTCAAAGGCTAAGAAAACAAAGGGCGGTGTGGGGTGGAGGGGAGGGAGAGCCTGAGAGGGGAAAGGATTGACTAAATTAAAGTGGACGTCCATGTAAATTACGCTTTATTACAATGGTGCACGGTTCTGAGCCTTTTAATTTATTGGTTTGATAGACTTGGGGTTGAGAAGAGCTCAAGGTGCTGGGTGGCACAAGCTCCTCACGCTGTGGATGGACTCCTGGGAACCCCCACCCTCTCCTCTTCCTCTCCATCCCCACCCTCAGAGAAGGGTCGGGGCCCCTGCACTTGGAGCTCTGGAACTAGGAGGCCCAAGCCCAGCGCCGGCCTGCTGTGCTGATCTAGTTCTTAGACTGCACTCTTCAGAAACATTTCTCACTGTCAAACGCCAGGATCTAAAACACATGTTGCTAAAAAGCATGTTTTACCACCGGGGCACTAGGAACTCAAGGGGCCACATTTCTAAAAGACCTATAAAGTTTAATAGAAATTTAAACCAACATTTACAAAAGAATAATGAAAGACCACAAAGTGCAAAATCCCTAAATGAATCTGGGAAAAGAGAAACGGAGCAAAGTGTTGAGACACAGGGGAAATTCAGAAAGGAGTCCTGGGACTGAATAACTGAGAAAGGACAGACAGGGAGAACCACAATACCACAATGGAGCAGGGCTTTCCCAGGGAAGGCGGTGGCCCGGAGGAGACCGATCATCCCAGACCACCGTCAGCACTCGGGATGAAATGATGTGCCTTAGACTGTATCTTCCATCTTTAATGTCTCATTCCTGTCAACCCACACCAACTATCTATCTTATACCAGGACATTTCATCAAAGAAGTGTCGTTCCTGGGGTGGGTAGATTGACCTTAGGACAAAATGAAAATTCCAAACTCAAACAGTCAAGCCAGAGCTCCTCTCCCCAAGGGCCTCCTCAGAACACCCCAGTCAATTCCCAAGCGTGTTCTCAAGCAGGTTGGGAACAGGGGAAGGGGCAGGGGGCGGGGCAGGGGACAGATTATCTTGCCTTAACTAAAGATAAATGACATCTTAGAGTTTTGATACAACAAAGAAATACTCCTAGACCCATGGGTTAACACCTCTGATAAATCAGAGCAGACCTAATGAAAGCACACTCAGGACAGCTCTGTTCTCTGATTTCTGTTTCCATTTATTATTTTTTAGATAGAGGGGACAAAAGTAATATCTGCTAGGATCCTGAAGAGTCAAAGGCAAGTGGAAATGCTTTGCTGACCATAAATGCAGAACATTCATGACAGAGGTCTCCTGTGGAGTCCAGACAACACACAGAGGTAACAGTTTCACCGCCGCACCAGCCCTCCTCCTAAAAGTTCCCTGAGACAACGATGTTCCTGTTTCTTAACATAAGGTCAGAGAGAAAAACGCAGTCTCCGTGGTCTCTGCCTGCTAGGAGGGGAGAGAGCCTAACCCAAGGATTCTGCGACCCTTCCTGCTCCCGAGTCCTGCAAGGTTAAGGCCCATGCACACTGGTGCTTGGACTTTCTGGGTGTGTGTGCATGGTGGGGTGGGGGTTGCAGAGGGCGGCAGACTCCTGTCTGGAGCCGCTCCCCCAAAGCACCAGCAACGTCAGGAACTTGGATTTTACCCTTTGAAACGGCTGCCTTTTTCCTTGGCTGCAGACTCTGTCTTCGGGGGGGTGTGTTGGAGTGGCTTCCTGTCAAGACTCTCCTTGTCCACCCTGGATATCAGCCTGCGAGCGCCTAGATCATCTCGTCCCACCTGTCTCAGCTTCTCCTCTCCCCGTGGGTTTGTCCTGTTTGGAGCTGTGCAGGATATGCTTGTAACCCAGCCCTCCCTTTTGTTCAGAAACCCAGCAGCTTCCCCTCTCCTGGCACCCCTGCTCGGTGAGCCAGGTGTTGTCTGAGTTTGGGAACTCCACTGGTCCTGTGCTTGTGTGTATGTTAGTGGATGCCCAGGCCTCTCTCCTTGCCAGCCCAGAGGGAGCCCTGCTCTCCCTTCTCGACAGGACTGAGCCACTAGTACTGACCAAAGGTTTCCAGGGCTTTACTGTCTGGTGCTCTGATCCCAATGTGTATTACAGAGCCACCCCCTGGCCAAAAGAGAGAAGGAAGGAAGAGAAGGAGGAGGAAAGCGGTGCCCCAGCACAGGGATCAGCGGCTGAAGTCCACCAGTTCAGCGTCCAGGCAGCAGTGCCTCCTCAGCAAGATCCTGTCCTCCTCCTCCTTAGTCACAGCAAAGATCACAGCCACAGGGAGTGGGGCCGCTAGTCTTGCAGGAGCTCACAAGGAGCTTCTCCCCCAAGGTCAGAGATGACACTGCTTTTAATCCCATATCCAGAAACCGTGGCCAGCTGCGCCTCTCTGGTCACTCTTCTGTCCACCCAAAGTGAGGGGGAGTCATCCCGCAGTGGGCAGGAACTGAGCAGAGGGGCCGGACTGTTGAGTGGAGTCTGAGCAGCGCACTCCTGGCTTCACTGCTTGGAAGAGGACGCCGTGGGGCGCAGGCGCCCTCCTCTGGGACTTGGCTTTTCTCCAGCTAGCAGGTGAGCTGTGAGGTCTCTAAGGTCCTGCCAGTGCCTCCATGGTACAACTGTGAGAAGGAAGTCCTGTGCCCATGGCTTATGCTGTCCAGTGTGGGTCAGGTCACACAACACACACACACACACACACACACACAGAAACACGGACATACACACAGACACACACAGACACACACAGAAACAAACACACAGACACACACACACACACACACGGACGGACACACAGATACACACAGAGACAGAAACACAAACATAAACAGACAAATAAATGGACACACACTCACGGACACACATACAGATGCACAGACTCACACAAAGACACACACAGAGACACACAGACCTACGGAGACACAAACACAGACAGACACACATGGACACACATACAGGCGTGTTCTCTTGTGACTCAGAATCATAATCATCGGTTTGGCCATACAGCACTGTCAGACAGTTCTGCTAGTGTCCAAGTTAATTCACTTGTTTTAAAAAAAGAAAAAAAACCCCCACTTCTCCTCCTTTCTCCCCCACTCTATGCTCCATCCCCTATTTTCAGCATGTGACTGCACCTTTTCTCCTAAGGAGCATGAATAAAAACAGGTGACTGCTTCCCCACACCCCACGAGCAGAGCCCTGGGCTCTCACCTCATCCCCACAGATCTGCCTCCTCTTCCTCCTCCTCCTCCTCCTCTTCCTCCTCCTCAAGCTGGGGCTGCCAGTCTATGCTCCTGACTAGCACCCCCCCAACACACTTCTGTGAGGTTCCTGGGGTGAGTGGCAGAGGGTGTGGGGCACTGGGACATGGGGAAGTGGAGGGACAGAAAGTCTAGGACAGCAGCAATGTGCAGAATTCAGAGCATGCATGAACAGCAAGCTCACAAGGCAGGAGGTCAGGTGGAGACAGAGCAGAGGTTAGAGTTACCTGCCAGAGACAGGGCACTAGGAGCTGGCAGAGGCTGGAAGGGGAGGAAGGACTCTTCCCGGAGCTTTCCCAGGGAGCATGGCCCTCCTGGACCCTGCTTTTATGCTTCCTTCTGGAACTATGAGAACATACATTTCTGCTTGGAATCTTCACCAAGTTCGTAGCAGTCTGTTGCCTCAAGCTAGGAAGTGAATACAAACCTTGGTTTTCCAGTGCCTAGAACTGGATCCTCTCAGGCCACCTGCACCTGAGTGTGTGTCCCCAAACTATAGAGCATCGTGTGGGCTGCACACTCTGGGCTCTCAGGGCTTTCCCAGAAGACCAGCACAGCAACGTGACTTTGGAGGAGTCATGGGCTGGGAGTGACAGTTCAGTTTACACCGTCATCAAGGAATGCATTACAAAGCATGAAGAGGACATACAATCTTGACCTCTGACTCTTCTTCCAAATAACAGAGTCTTCCTAAACTCCACGATCTTTGCTTGATACTTGCCCTCAGCCGCTACGCTATCGCTCAACAGTTCTCTGCATACTCAATTTCTCTCTAAATTCTGGTCAAGATAGCATTGTGAAAATTCTTCTTTTCGACAAGTTAGAATAATGAGGACTGGATTTTCCCTTTCCCCAGAATAAATAAAACACCACATACAATACACGAACACATTTCAAGACCTCAGAGCTAAGACAACAAAGAACAAAGAAACCTCAGAGGCAGGAGGCAGACAAGTTACACCCAGCAGTCTTCCCAGGTCTCTGTGTAGAAAGAGCACCCAGGCTGCAGCATGGGAGAGGAAGTCTGGGTGGGTCAGGCCATTTCCCTGAGTCAAAAAATGGATCTGAAAGTACAATGAGGAAAGGAGATAGAATTCTCAGGCAGAGACTCAAAGCAGAGAGATATACAAGACAGAGAGTATCTCAACTCTCGTCCCCTTAAAATTCTCAGCTCAGGAGTGAGCAGTAGCCAGTAGTGGTGTTTGTAGAGGGCCCAAGAAAACAATCTTCTGGCCAGCTTAGAGGGGCACTTTCTAAACCCCACCCAGAGCCAGGAATGATGCCTGCTTCCTCCATCCAGAGGAGAAAACCCCACAGCTCAGGGCTCCTCAGGCAGATAACCCCGAAGGGAGGAAGTTGACCTAGACTGCTTGGGTCCCTAAGAAAGGTTAAAGGCAAGATCCAAGATTTCTTAACTACTCCCAAGTAATATATCCTCTGCAATCAAAGCTCAAAATGCTTTTAGGAACACAAATACATACATCACACAAAAGTCGCCTTCAAAATGTCTGGCATCTGACCAAAAATTACCTAACATGCAAAGAATCAAGGAAATATGACCCATAATAAGGAGAAAATGAACCCACTGAAACTGACCGAGAAGTGGCACAATGATATAATTGGTAAGAAAGTCATTAAAATAATTATTATAACTGTTTTCATATGTTCAAGAAACTAGAGAAAAAACCTGAAGTTTTGGGTTAACACAGGATATGGAGTTTTTTTAAAGACACAAATTAAGATTCCAGAGATTAAAAACTACAATATCTGAAATGAGAATTAATTAACAGGGTGTGATTAATAGCAGATTACATGTTGCAGAAGAAAACATTAAGGAACTTGGAGACAGCATAGGAACTACCCAAAATGAAATCCTGACAAAAAAATAATGGGAAAAAAATGAGTGTAGTCTTCTGTTTCCAGACAAGAAGGAATAGAGGGTTAGACTTACGTTCCCACCTGAAACCGAAAAACAAGTAATATGCAAAATATTGAAACAATAATCTGAACATCGGGCAACCAAGGACAGCAATCCTCCCATCTGGGGACAGAGCGGCTGCCAGACGGTGGCCTCCAGCAAGCTTCCAGCAGGCTGTGCGATTGGTTCAAGTCTTACCTTCCAGGGCTGACATGAGAAATGACAGGACAAGAGAATTAACACAGGCCCTGACACACAATAAGGCTTAAGTAGAGAGTAGTTATTATAATTCTCACTTATTATTGTTTTCTTCCTACTCACTAAGATGTAAATTGTGGTCACCCTGGGAAATCGACATGACAAATGTCTCTAGCAAAAGGCTATTTCCAAAGTTCAAATCCAACATGACAGCCTAAACTCCATCCCCCCGTGGGCTCCTCCTCAGCTACCTTCCTTCTCAGAAGCCGCACCCAGCTGGCTTCATCAGCCCCCTAGGTCACCACTATGACCCACAGGTGCCGTCTGTCCATCCTCACGGACACATAGCAATCCATCTCTCTTCCAAGTTGTGGCCCTGCCATTCAGTAATATCCCCTGGCCTCTGTCATGACCTGAACCAACACTTTCCACCACCCCATCATCTTCTTTCTAAAACCTGTCCAATTCTGTGGTTCTCCTGTTTGAAACATTTTATTTGAAGCCCACATTTTCGAGACGGCCTCTAAAGTTCTTGATACCTATGTGAGATCCCTCTTGAACTGGCCCCGGCCTGTCTCTCCACCTACCTCTCCCGACTCCCCCGTGCTCATTTTATTCTCCTTTCCGAGTGCCCGGCTCAGTTCTCTTAGGTATGCAAAACCTCTCTTCACTCTTGTATTTCTATTTCAACTGGGAACTTTCTATCTAACATCCCACCATCAGAGCTGCCTCTACTCTTCGATCAGCTAACTCCTCCTATCGGCACACATGCATCTAAAGTAAATGTTGTGGAATAAATTCCTGCTTGGATAAATCCATGAAAGTGTGTTGTTAGATGCCTGGAAACATTCATATTAAGGACAAGTATTCTGGGAAATATTTGATTCTAAAGTAATAGGTAGAGAAGTTAAGTTTGTTTCAAGGAAAATAGGCCAGAGTAAAAGGGGCAGTATTTCTAAGAAGATCGTGATATAAATCACTGGGAGTTCTCTCCAGCCAGGTCCCTGGGCTCATGCCCAAGTTCCAGTGTAAAGGAGCCACCAATAGCAAAGTGATTAAAAATTAAAAGATAGAGAGCGCTGGGGCCAGTACCTTCAATAACTAAATAAAACGACATTAAGAGCTTCTCCACAGAGATGGTGCTGAACACATTGAGATGGGCTCTAAGAACGACAGAGGGCATGGGTAGACTGACTGGGCATGGGTGGTCTAGGTGGCCAAGGGTGGTCTAGGTGGCCAGGGGTGGTCTAAGTAGACATGGATGGTCTAGGTGGGCAGAGGTGGTCTGACGGAGCATGGGTGGTCAGTTTCAGGAGCACTACATGGGCCTGGTAGTGGTTCTGCTGATGGGAGAGGTTAGTGGTTGACACCCACACCAGTCATGGCGCCCGCAGTCAGCAGCATGCACCGATGGCTTCTGTGCACCAGCATTGAGATGGGGCTCAGAGGATGAAACAAGAAGGTATCTCACCATAGCCAAGCACTGGCTCACAGAGCACACACATGGAAGGCTAGGGATTCCTGGACATATATGGAGGGGTTACAGGATTCCAGATGTCATATAGAAGGGGTAGAATTTATTGGATACAGACTTATTTGTGATTATTATTCTAGTTGTTAAGTTGGTGGAGTCTGAAAAACACAGTCATCAGTGAGAACAAGGCTTAAGCCAATATAAGTTTTGGAAAGGTTAAAAAAAAATGGAAATAGTGAGGAATTTAACAAGATATACTGAAGAGGAAGAACATGCTCGAATAGGGGCTAAGGCCTAGCTCAGTAGCTTGCCTAGCATGGACGAAAGCCCTACGTTCACTCTTCAGCCCCACAAAGACATAAGTATAGTGCCAGAATAGGCATGTCATGAAATAGAGAGAAAAATTCCCTCAGGAAAGTCACTGGGCTCCATATAAAACAGACAGAACAGCTTCCCACTCAGGAAAGGTATCCAGCCCCCGGTTCTAATGGGAAAAGTGTGAGTTAGGAAGTTATGGTCATGCTAACTGAAGAGAAGGGAGAACAGACATCTCTAAAGATATCTTTAATGATGAAAATGTGTTGCTAACAGAACTGTAAAGTAAGCACCACTGTGCGTGTGTGTGTGTGTGTGTGTGTGTGTGTGTGTGTGTGTCTAAGAGGACAAAGAACAGTCGACTCATTGAGGAAATGTGGTATGTCAGCACTGGAGAAAGCCATTAACAGGTCCTGGAACCTTTCAAGTCTCTGAGCATCACATAACAGTGATCTTCTGGCCGTTAGCTCTGGTGCAAATGAAGAGGCAACTGCAGAGCTGCATGGGTAACGTGTGGAAGAGCCAGGACTCGAACCCAGGAGCCTTGTGGGAAGGTCTGTGCTTTCGATTGTGCAGAAGCTGGAGGAACAAGCCCCCATATTCAGAGCAGTGCTGTTGGGCTCTATTAGCCTGGGAATCTCCTTTTCTCTTTTCTTGTGCGCTGTGCTATTACAGAGGTCAAGTCATGGAGTCCCTGTAGACTCTCGACAATGGGGTAATCCTCCACCATCTCGCCTGCCTTGTCTCAGAAATGAGGACTGGATGTTTGTACAGTGCTCTGAGATTTATTCACAATGCTTTACTGCAAAGATAAAAGAAATAAAAAAGGTGGACATCCAGAAAAATTAACCAAATGGCTAATGGCCATCAGTACCTAGCATTTTATATTCCATTAGGTTGATAAATCTTCTTTAAATGGACTTTACCTAAGAGAAAGTGATAAATATTGATAATATTTAATAGGAGGTAAGTAAGAAAAGCTGTGTGAGCTAGAGTTTTCCTTTCATACAACGGTTAACATTTTACCTTAACCCTCCGTTTACTGTGCATCTTACTTCAAGGCTGTCTTTTTGTGGAGACGGAAAGAGGTTTTGTGCAGTTCCTTGAGACAGGCTGGGACTGTGTAGCAGGCAGGAGAAGCACTGTTTCTCTCATGCTGCGGATGTGCGTTTGTAGAGCTGTGGCGTGTATTCTTCTCTCAGGGGCAAATGAAATAGGATCTTGCTGGGACTCCATCTCCCTGCAGTGGCCTGTGCCTCCTCGTCTGAGCTGTGAAGATGTTGGGCTCAGTGACATCCCACCTACACCCTGGCACACTCCTCTACCTCTGATTCACACTGTGTGTGTCTTAAGTTATACGTGATGGACACTTTTCTAAAGGTGTCCATCTACAGAGCCAGAAACATCATCGGAACAGGGTGTGAGCACTTCTCTTTAATAATGGAGTAGATCTCATCTGTCCAGGGTGGTTTAGAAGTGGCAGAACCCAAAATATGAGAAGTCTGAAGAGAAGGGGAGACAGCAGGGTTGGCCTGAGGAACCTCAGGATACCTTCTGTGTCTCTAATGTTCTGTGTCTGTGCACATAAGTGCTCAGCAATGATGCCAAGTCCACTCATGTCAGTCTGGTTCACTGAGTACCTCCGCATGCACTATCTTGCATTATGACCCAAAATATCCTTGCAAAGCAGCCAAAGCAAGGATTCTGTTTTGGTTTTGGTTTCTTGTTTGTTTGTTTTCCTGTGTTTTTAAACTGATACTTGGAACCATAAAGATCGTTCACATTAGTGGGGTACTATGTGACATTTGGATACCCCGTATAGACTGTGTCATGCTTAAATCAAGATCAATATATCCATCTCCTCGTTCGTCATTTCTACGTGGTGACATGTGGAATCCTTTCTTCTAGTCTTCTGAAACACACAGTGCATT
Source organism: Graphiurus murinus (assembly GCA_004027655.1). Taxonomy (NCBI): domain Eukaryota; kingdom Metazoa; phylum Chordata; class Mammalia; order Rodentia; family Gliridae; genus Graphiurus; species Graphiurus murinus. The sequence continues at coordinate 28,453 of PVLC010017701.1, forward strand.
CTCGTTACCTACAGCCGACAGGCTGGGCGAAAGCACAGGGAGCTTCCTGCCCCAGCTGTCACTGGTGCCCAGAGATCAACTCCCGAGCCCTCCCACCCTGCTCTGGAGCCTCCGTTCTTCTCTCAACTTCCTTGAGCTCCACTCGTCTGGGTTCCACGTGAGCGAGATCCTGTGGTACAGGCAGGCACTCGAGCCCGCTTCTCAGCATCAATGGAGCCTCAGGCCCCCATCTGAGTGAATGCACCAAGGTCACAGAGCTAGCCACGCACAGCCAGGCCTCAAACCCAGGGCTTTTGACCCTAAACTCGATGTTCTTCTCACAGCATTACGCAAGTCTCCTAATTCTAAGATGCAGTCCTAAAACAATACAAAGGCTCTGCAGCCTCCCGCCTCATCCCCGGCCTCATTAAAGCTCCAAAAGAGCTCGTCCTCACACCCAGGGTGCAGCGTCAAATCCTCCTGAGTTTCTGGGGCACGTAGCAGCAGCTCACTTTAATCTCATAATTGGCTGAAGCAGAACCACAGAAAGGACATAAAAGAGGCAAATTGTTATTTTTCAAAACCAAGCCATTCCCTGCCTAAAAGGTTCACAGCTTTTTTCCTCTTCCAAGAAAATATTTATCCCTCTAAGAGATTTCTTCCCGTTAACAATATTTTTACAGCCTTTGTGATACTTTTACAGCATTAGATGCAACCTAAATACTATATATTTCAAGAATGGAACCATTACATTAAGAACGCTGCATATGTTTAAAAGTGTCTTTTATGAGGTTTATTAAAAGAAGCCATAAATTTCTGAGAAAGGTTTAAGCCATATTACATTGATCTTACTTCTCATTTAAACAAAATGTAAACTTTAAGTAAAGCCTTGATGTGGAATGTAAACTCACTCATATGCCCTGAGCTGACGACTTCGCCGGTGCCACCTCCCGAGTGTTCCCTAATCTAGGACGTGCTCCGTTTCTGTGAGTGCTCCCTCTCCAGCCTCAACAACTAGCTTTCTGGTGACCGCTGCTACCTGTAGTCTTTCTTGGATTCGCTCCCAGTGAAGCCTGGGGGTGCCAGCTGGACACAGAGCAGGGTGTGTGGATCCCCATCCAGCTGCACTGAAGAGACCTTCTCTAGGCGTGACTCACAATACAAAGGTAGGTAGTCACCCCACTTTGTAGATGGGATTGCCGAGGCACAGGTTGCACTGAGCCGCCTTCCAAGGGCACACAGTTAGTAGAGCGGGCATGTGAACCCGGGTGGCCTGGCCTCAGCCTCTGTGCTGCCCCACGCCCTCAGGGGATCAACCTGATGGTTAGATGGCGTGGTGCTTGACAGACACACAGGACCATTGTCAAAGCATCGCTGCCCTTAGCCAGTGCCTTCAAGGCTGATGGCTTTTACTAGGCCATCCTTCACGAACAAGGGCCAAAGGGAACTACTGTGAGCCTCAGTCACCCTTGTACGGCTGCATGACATGTTGGGAGGCTTGGAAGCTTCAGCCCTGCCCTGCCCCCCGACCTCCACAGAGGCCAGGATTGACTCACTGTGCCTGTGCACTACACCTCCATCCAGTCCCAAAGGACAGTTCACAGAGGCTCTGGGCTAGTGGGCGCATCCCTGAGCCGGGAGTGGCACCCCCAGGCAGACACAGTGAGCTGCTCCAGGAGCCTTTGGCTGTCCACTTGCATCCTTCATGACCTCCTTTATAAAAAATGGGGAGGTGTAAGGAGTGTGTCCCTGAGTGCTGCATGCCATCATGGAAAATTACAGAAACTGAGGCGGGGTCCCCCGATTTGCAGCCAGGACATGCAGATGTGGGGTGCCCTGGGGACCACTGGCTGCCACTGCTGTGGGTGTGTTCCTGTGGGACTGAGCCCCCTTAGCCTGCTGGGTCTCCATGGACTCAAGAACCTACAGGTACTTAGCATCAGAACTGGATTAGACAGTGGGGCAGCTAGGTGGTTTCATTGCTGGGTGTGGAGGGAACCCCACATGTTTGGTGTCAGAAGCACCCAGAAGAGGATCAAGGCTTTGCTTTACGCCCCCCCACCCCCCGCCAGCCCAGGCCCTCATAAAACTGCCCAGTGAGGACACAGAAACACAGTCAGTCAACTGCACAGGACAGAAAGGAGGTGTGCCATGTTTAGATGCCATTTATAGGAACCTCGGTTCCTTCAGTACTGCTGCATCTCCTGGAAGAACAGGTATCTCATCTCCTTAGCCAAGTTCCCAGACCCTCAACTCCAAGCAGTTGTTACTAGTTTTGCCCTGAAGTTTTTAAATGCGCATCTGTATTGATCCTTCTATCTGAAATGTTTTTTACTTCTCTGTGTGGTAAACTCCTACTGATCCTTCAATGCAAAGGCCCAACGTCACGTTGTCAACTTCTCTCTCTCTAAAGCTCCATGGGCACATTTTGATGATACTCAGGAGGCTGTATACATGTGGGCCTACCTCTCTGTCCTTCCCTCTGTGGTCTGGACGGTCAGCAGCTATGGCGGTCCTGCGATATTCCCCTGAGCTCCTTTCTCCTAACACAAAGCCAGCCCCTAGCAGACATTCCACAAAAGTCTATGTAAAGGAGTGTATGCAGTTCCTGAGGTCACAGACTGCCCATCTTACTTCAAGGACTGGCTGGTCATGACAGAATCACAAGCCTACGCCAGGATCTAAGGAGCTCTTGGGGCAAAAAATCCAAACTATGAACTTTGACCTTTCCAAGTCCATGAAGCGGTCATCTCAAACCGAGTTGTCATGAAGCCCCCAGGTCAGCCGCTGCCACAGGGCAAGGGAGTTCTCATGCCGTCACGCCCCGCTCCTCTTCCCTGCACCCTTGACTGTCACGACTCACACAGGGTTCCGAACTCTTCTGCCCCAGCACCCCAGGCTGAGGGCATTCCTCCCACACATTCCAGAAAGCACGGAGAAAAACAGCTTCCACCAGAGCCAGAGCACTAGGGTGCAGAAAGCTGTTCCCAGGTGCCAAGTGGTCCTGACGCTGAGGAGAGGCGCGAGTGAGCAGTCGTCCTCCTCAGCCCGGCGGCTCCTTCCAGTCCACAGCCCGGGCAGCACAGCGCGTGTTGAGACGAGAAGGCCTTTGTCTGGGGGTCACCCTGAACTGGCATTATCTCCCCGCTCCCTATGTTGGGGAGACACCTGCTGGGGAGCCCAGTCACTTCAGGGCCCGTCCTTACTCTGTACCAGGGAACTGAAATGTTCAGTCAATTAATCTCTGTAACAGAGTACGAGGTACTTAACGTTATGATCCGCATGGCTGGACGGCGATACTGAGACCCAGAGCACTGCAGGGACTGGCCTGGGGTCACACGGCCAGCCGGCCACAGAGCTGGGGCCCTACCAGAGGCCACTGGGGCCCACAGCTCTCCCTCCATGCCCTCCTACTCCTCATTGGGGATCAAAGTTTCACATGCATGGTGCACACCTGTAATTCCTTGAGAGGCTGAGACCAAAAGATTGCAGGTTCAAGACTAAGCCACATTGACTTAGCCGGAGGTGTAGCTCAGAGATATAATGACCCTAGGTTCAATTCCCAGGACCTCCCTCCCTGCCCCCAAAAAGATCCAAACTTCTGAGGCCAAAGAGAAGGGCATGTGGGGCCAGCTGTTCAAGTCCCACAAACCTTGGTCTCACCGACTCCCGTACAAATGCTCTGGGCTTAAGACTCGCCTACATTTTCTTGTCATTCTCCGTACAACTTGAAGATGGAGAATCGGAAGAGAAATAATGACGAAGTCAGAAGAAATTGCACAAGATTTTTATTTTCTCCATGGATGGCTTGCTGGAAATGACTAAGTTTTCACTGCCCAGTGACTGCTTATAGTCACCACTGGTGCCTTAAGGGCCAAAGAGCCAAGATGCTGCACACACAGACACCGCCTCCACTGCAGAGGCGGCTACAGCACAGGCGACCTCCCGCCTCAGCACCCAGGAGGCACACATGCCCGGCATAGACTTCTAACCCACATCCATGCCTTTTCCTTGACACTGGAGGAATACTGGTCATCAAATTTGAACTCCGTCTTGGCAGATTCATTTCAAGCACCTTCAAATCTGCCCTTCTTTATATTATTTCACGAAAAGAGCAGCTCTCCCGCTTTAGTTCAGCAGGTTGGCACATTGGTGTTTGTTTTAGTCTCAAGGAAACCATCTTCATGTGCAGAAAGCCACTTACAGTTCTGGCTAAAAACAAGTTGCATTAGAAAATGTATGCTGGCTACTTTAAAATTAACCTTGAAGATCTATCTTGTAGGCTATAAATAGTGGAGCCTAATTATCACTTACACAACGAAGAGAAGCAATGTATAGTAGTCTCTTGGTGTCCCCAGGAGATTGGCCCAGGACCCTCTTGGATTCCCAAAACTGCAGATGCTGGAGTTTCTGCATGGAGCCTCTGCACATCCTCCCAGAGATTTTTAAATAATCTCCAGATCCTTTATAACACAGGATACCATGTCAACACGTATTCAATAGTTGTTACACTGAGGAGTGTCTCTACGCGTACGGCGCAGATACTTCCTTTTCCAAATGTCTTCCAGCTGCATTTGGTTGGATCAGAAGGTAAGGAACCCGCAGATAGAGAAGGCCAATTGTATATAAAAGTCACAACCCTCGAACAGCAACTCTTGTGGATTCGGGTAGGACATACTCTACTTCTCTGTAAGAAAGTAACAGTTAATATGAAAGGGAAACTTGAAGAACCTTGGAGAATCTCATGTTAAAACATAAAGAGCTACTGTGTGGGCAGAATCAGAAAATGAAGATAAATCATCTTCCTCAATGAAGTAGAAGAAGCAGGAAGAGGAGGAGGAGGAGGAGGAGGAGGAGGAGGAGAGAAAGGACTCAGAGAGAATGACTCCGGGGCACTAGCGATCAGAGTAAGCTATGG
>PVLC010017702.1:0-33453 GCA_004027655.1 Graphiurus murinus
AATAAAACTGATCTCACCTAAAATTCTGGCTAAATTTTAGGGGCAAAGACGAACAGATTGGGCAAAGCAGATGAGGGAAGAGAGCACTGAAAGACTCCTCCTTGCCAGGTGCAGACCTCGCAGTGTCGATGGAAAGGCCCCCACGGCTGCCCAGGCTACTGCCCAGGCCTGTGGTGGGGCAGAGTGGACACTGAGGCCTCCTCTTCACTCAGTTCCACACTGCAGAAAGGCTGATGCCGTTTCACCTAGATTTCCATCAAAGCACACTTCAATAAGTTTTGCCTGTACTTGGAAAATTCCCTACACCCATGCTGCTCGGTGGGTGACGGATCTACGGAACGCCGAGGCCTCGTACTCACTCAGTTCAACACAGCAGAAAGGCTGGTGCTCTTTGCCAAGATTTCCATCAGGCACACTCAAATAAGTTTTGTCTGTACTCGGAAAATTCCCTAAACCAATTCAATAACTGAAACATTAATGAAAAGGGCTCTAATTTCTACTGCTGGATAAAAATCTCCAAGCTTTAACATATTTTGTGTAAAATAAACATGCATGTGTATATGTATTATGTATGCTATAGATAGATAGATAGATAGATAGATAGAGAGAGAGAGAGAGAGAGAGATAGGTAGGTGGTATTAATAGTGCATATATTTTGATGATTACAAAGAGCAATTTGGAATCCTGCTTTCAAAAACAAACCTTCTCTGTCTTCCTTTTTCTTTCTCCTCACTCCCTCTTTTGCCCCCAGGATGATTTTTATTTGTCCTGTAGAGGATGTAATGGCTAAGAGGTAATAAGAAGTGGAAATTACATACACAAAAGGGTAATGCTACAAAAGTTACTTTTTCTTACAGCTAGCTATTTGAAAATTGTAGTGCATTTTTCCAATGAGACAGAGTTATTCCTGGCCAGCTTCCCAGGCCAACGCACAAAAGCTTATTTAAGCTATAATGTCTGCTGTATGGTACCACACTAATTGTACTGTAGAACCCGCCCGCTGCCCTAAGGTTCCCATGGAGCAGTGCATTGAAGTTCAATTGGGATTCCAGGAACACGCTGCCCCTCGCTTCCCCGTCCCCAGGTCTCGCCCACTTCTTATTTCCCATCACCGCTCCCATCATGGTCACGGCCGACGCGGGCAGGGGCCTGTGCCGTGGGAGGTTTCTCATCTGAACTGGAGCATGATCTTGGCCTGGGGTTTTGGGAAGACCACCCTCTGGAGGAATAGAATGGGGCAGAGGCTTCGGTGGGTCAGGCGGGGAGAAGAGGTGGGGATGCATCTTCTAACGGTTCCCGTGTGGATCCTGTACTCTGGGAACCCCAAGGGGCCGTACACTGCCCTCTTTCCCTGACAGCCAAGGCCCTTGGGCCAGGTGCACCCTGGGTCACACCCCGGTGGGTGGCCAGGGCTGTGATGATGGGGGGGTCTTTCCCTGACAGCCAAGGCCCTTGGGCCAGGTGCACGCTGGGTCACGCCCCGGTGGCCAGGGCTGTGATGATGGGGGCGGTGGCCGAGGCGCTGGGATGTACGTCCTGAGCAGGGCGCTGGCCAGAGATGCCCGTGCACCGTGGGCCAAGGCCACTTCACTGATGCGGGCATGGGCCGTTTGCCAGTGTCATATCTTTATTTCACACTCACTATTGATAGAAAGGGATGCTGGTTTTCCTTTCGTGGCACTGGTGTAAATTTCCTGCTAAAATACTCTTACTTAAGCCCAAAGCAAATTGACTTAAGTAAGAAAATCAAGTTAAAGTGCAGGAAGGGCGTGTGTGTGGGCCTGCTGTGAACTGCGCTAGTAATGTGGTTTATCATCAAGGGGAGGAAGCAGTATGGACCGAGCGAGTCCACCTTTAAAAACCCACAGGTGCATTTCAACTTACACCTGCCCTTGGGGGAGGGGCGGAGGAAGGATCTGGGGAGAGAGAAACCAGGTTATGCGTGGGACATGGAATTAAAGATGATGTTTTGAAAATATTTTTCTCTTTTTGTTTGTATTTTCTCATTTGTGTCTGCACTGACAATGTGTTCTTCTTGGGATAAAAACAACTGGAAAGCTCATACACAGTCTCCCCCTCACCTCTTCCTCTCCCTCCTTCAGCTACATGCTTGCTTCTCTTCAGTAAGGAAATTGGGAAACTCCTGACAGCGTTGTGTTCTGAAGGAACGTTTAAACCATTTGCCTCCAGCTTTTAAGATACCACTAGGTTTCATTCAGCCGAGAAAGTGGAAACTGCCTTTCGAATGATCCACAGATGGCTCTTCACGTCATAGACTGTATGCTGGCTCTGAGTCACAGCGTTTGCTCCCCAAGAGCCACAGGGCAGGTAGAGTTGGCTAGGACTGTCAAGATGGTTCCCTTGGAACAGCCTGCCTCTCGACCTGTGGCTTGATCAAGGCGCTGGGGTGCCTCTTTTTGTAGCTGGACAAGGTGGCGGCTCAGGTGTTGGGACTCTGTCTGATTTAACTGGCCCAGGGACTCAAGTCCAGAGCACCTGCTGAAGGATACTGACAGAGACACGGCTGTCAGTTCTGCCGTCATGCATAGGTGACTCGTCTCAGCTCATCCAGGACTTTGCTGGCTCTAGCTCTGAAAATGTCACCTCTCAGCCGGGCACCCTGTCAGTCCTGAGCAGGAGAGGCAGCTGACTGCCCTAGCTGTGTGGGTTTCGGCCGACACAGTGGTATTGGCGCCCTGGAGAGGACAGGCCGAGCGTGCAGTTAAGTTAACTCTCCAAGTCAATCTCTGAGGGGCGGTGTTAGATAATTAATGCCATAGGTAAAATGCCTTTCTAGTGAAATGTAGTTTTATATAAGAATACTGAGGATGGGGTTATAATTCGGTGGTAGAGGGCTTGCCTAGCACGCAGGGGGCCCTGGGTTTAAGTCCCAGCACTGAAAAAAAAATCAGTTGACAGCATCTTGGCTCGACACCTCTACCGCCAGAGTTGCTGACATCATTCCCACGTCTCCCAAAGGTGAGCAGGTCTCACGCACGAGCCCCAGGTGCCTAAGGGGAAATGATGCGTCCGGATCAGAGGCCTGGCCATCTTTCTTCATGTGTACGATTTTAATCATTTCCACAGAGAAAAGGCCAACCTTGCCGTCACCCTCTGCAATGACAAGGAGGAGATCATGGCCCAGGCCACCTTCTTGGACTACCCCAACTGGAATGTCTCCAGTGAGGACAACTGGGTGTCAGTGTTCCGGGAGATGGATAGCGACATCCCCTGCACGGTAAGAACAGGCCGGACTTGGAAGGGAAGGCCTGTCTTCTCCATGCTGCTGTTGGGGTTTTCGGATTGAGCAGTCCAAAACCCACGCAGGAAGTATTTGACATCCTGGCAGTTGGAGATGAAGCGGGCTGGTGGGGAGGGGCGGCAGCGCAGCTCTGGCGGTCACAGGGACAGGAAAGGGCAGGTGTAGCCAACCAGCCAGCTGCAGGCAAGGTCTCCCTCCCGCTCCCCTGCACCTTGGGCTGGCAGCCAGCGTGCAGTTAGTGGAAATGCCAGCCGCGGTGTCACATTCTCTGTGTGTCCATGTCTGAACTCTGACCAGCTACCAGGGGCCTGCCTTGCCTGCACGTTGCTCTTAGAATTATCACAGCAGGGCCTCGGATGGACGGCACGCTGTACGGTTTCAAAGTGCGCTCGTGGACAGTTGCTCACTGATGCACTTGAGCTGAGGGCACGTGACACCTGTCAGCTCAGAGTGGCCCCCAGGAGTCCGGCCTGCACACCTGGTGCCAAGTCTGAATGAGGTAGGGGCTGGCCCCACGCGCTGGCTCTGTGGAGAGCAGAGGCTCAGCTCCGAGCAGCAGCTTGGCCTGCAGTGGAGTTCAGCACTGTGTCCCCGAAGCCAGAGGCCAGAAAAAGAGGAAATGCATGCATGCTCCGCTCATTCTCCCTCCCTGTGTGTATGTGTGTACATGTACACACATGTGCATGCGCACACACACACACACCTAGGCAAGGCTTCAGCTCTGACTCAGCTGGAAGGTGCCTTCCCGTGTCTTTCGTAATCCCTCCTACCCGGCCACCCTGTACCGTCAGGGATCACGCTCAGAAAAAAGCATCCCAAAGGCAGAAGCAGACCAGAGGCTCGTTTCTGACCAGTGCTTGTGCCCTTGGCTGACTGCTGGTAACGGGGCTGTGCTGCAGTCCTGCGGGGAACTGTGATTAACTTGTAGATTTTTGTCTATTTGAGATGTAAATAATTAAATCCTGTCTGGTGCCAAAGCCAACCACAGAGGTTCTAGCTTTTGGCCCTGTAGGATATTATTTTGTAGCCAAGCCAGCAATCTTATTCTTATATTTCCTTTTTAAATCTCCTGAAGTACCCAGCTCTACAGGTGCAATGAATCCTTTTTATCATCTCATTAGTTGCTTCGTTAATTGAGTTGAAGTTGAATACATTTCTGATTTGTGTGGTTTTCTCTGTGTGTGTGTATGTGTGTGTGTGTGCATGCATGCTCGTGCATGCGTGTTTCAGTACTGGGGATTGAACCCAGGGCCTCACATATATGAGGCAGGTGCTTCCCTAAGTTGCCCAGGTTGACCTCAAACTTGAGATCCTCTTGCCTTAGTCTCCCATGTAACTGGGATTATGGGAGTGTGCTACCATGCCTGACTTGTGATTATTTTATATTTGCATTAGGGTCATGATTTCACCATCTGAAAATTAGAAACTAATACCATTATTCATAAGTTCTTTTCCCTTTTGCTTTTTTTTCCTTATTTTCTTAACATTGTCATTGTTGTTCTTCCTCCTGTCTTCCCTTCCTTCCCTTTCTTCCTTCCTTCTTTCATTTCTTTCATACTGAGGATTGGACCCAGGGACATTCTACCTCTGAGCTATACCCCCAGCCCTATTTTAATTTTAATTTTCAAACAGGATCTTGCTAGATTGCTGAGAGTCTCACTAAGTTGCTAAGACTGGCCTTGCACCTGCAATCCTCCTATCTCAGCCTTGCCAGTACTGGGATTCAGGCGTGCCCCACCATGCCCAGCTCAAGATTGTCATCCTACTATTTCCTGTGACAGCATAGAGCAGGGCTGTCCAATATGGCGTCCAGTAGACATGCCATAGGTAGCCATTGAGGACTTGAAAGCAGCTAGTGTGCTGTAAACGTGAAACATACTCACTGCATTTCAAGAACTCAGTAGGAAAAAGGGTGTAATGCATCTCATTAACAATTTATGTCAATACTTACATTGATTTCTTGTTAAAATGATAATTTGAATATATCAGGCTAAATAAAATATATTAATAATTAATTGTACTTATTTATCTTTATCCTTTTTTAATGTGTCTTCTAGAAATTTTTAAATTACATTTTGGCTTGCGTTTGTGACTCATTCTTTTTTCTTGGTCTAGAGCTGTAAGCCTTAGTGTTTTCTATCCTTGAGGCATTTGCAACTGAAGTAATGACTTTTATTTTAAGCTATTTAGAGAATAAATCTTAACTTGTAGTAGTACTGATAGGAGACAGGATGGGGAGACAAACGAAGCGAGTGATAACCCCCGTGCTGCTGAGGTCGGTTCTATTCAGAGTGTAAAGCCGACGTTGGGAGCACTTGTGGTGGGATGGGTTAAATGGGTAAATACATAGAAAGTGCTTACAGTCCTGTTGTCATTATTTGGACTTTGCTGTTTCTGTTGTTGGCCTTTGGGGAGTTTTCAAGCTTGCGAATCAAGCACATGATTCTTTATATATACATATACTTTTTCATGATGGTTTTCTTGCCATATTACAGCCAGTACGTTTCCTTCTGAGTGCTTCTAAGTCACATGCCGTCTAACAGAAGCGGAGACAGGCCCGCAGCCGTGCCCTTGGTAACCAAGGCCATCTGTAGATCTGGTCGGCCCTCTGGGTCTATAGGTTCCACGCCTGCAGATTCAACCAACTTCAGATGAGAAATAGCTTTTAAAAATTGCATTTGTACTGAGCACACATATTTTTCTCGTCTTCATTTCCTAAACAATACAGTACACCTCATATTAGGTATTATAAGTCATCCAGAGAGGGTCTGAAGTATGTGGGAAGATGTGAGGTTCTATGCAAGTCCTATGTCATGTTGTACGAGGGGCTTGAGCATCCTTGGACTTGGTATTTGCCGACGTCCTGGAACCAGTCTCCTACTGATGCTGAGGGCTGACTGTACTCAGAAAACAGGAAGCACCACAACATCCTGCTGTCCTGACAGAGGTGCAGGTCCTGCCCTCACCAGTCTACTGTCTCGTTCTTTCTAAAATTCAAAGGTTTGCTCTTGAAAACATAGGGACCAATATGTGGAAGTATAGAACTACTATTCATTATTTAGAACAGCTAAACAGTCTTCAAAAGTTATAGGATGAAACTCTTTAAAAACTTAGGAGATTTAAGTTGGGTGTGGTGGTGTACACCTGTAATCCCAGTTAGGCAGCTAAGGCAAGAGGATCACAGGTTTGAGGCCACCCTGGGCAGTTTAGTGAGTCTGCTTCAAAATAAAAACTAAAAAGGGCTGGGGAAGTAGCTCAGTGGTAGAACACTCCTGGGATCAATCCCCAGTACCAGAAAAGCAAAAAGCAGAAACCCTTGGGAGACTTAACCCGAAAGTCCTGTTAGAACCTTGCTACATTGACTTGTCAGCTCCCAGGTTTTCTGGTTCCCAAGGGTAATATCGATTTAGACTCTGGAAATTCTGAGCCAAGCAGCCTTTGGATTCCTCACACGGCATCTGCCCTCCGTCCTCAATTTCAGAAGAGAAGCTTTCCCTCGTGTCCCGTGAATAGAGCAGCAGCTGCTGGCTTGGGACCCCTAGGGAAAGGGTGATTGTCTCTCACTTGGCATAGACACCCCTGAAGGGGAGATTGCAGAGTTAATCATCGATTCCCCCCCTCCAGGCGCCTCCCTGCCCACCGCCCATCCATGGGGCAGGAGGAAGGGGCAGGCCACCCTGGGCTCATTTATGATTCCTGTGCCCTTGAACGATTTGGAGCTAGGAGGACAGAAGGCTGTGAGCGCAGTCGGTGAGGCTTCCTGTGCTGCACGAGTATCTCATCACTTAGAATAACAGGACATCTGAGAGTGGCGGGCAGCTCTGCACCTGTGGCTGCCTGAGCCCCTCCGCCCAGCCTGCTGTAGCCCAGCCCCGATGACCCCACTGTACTCCGTGTTCTCTTTTCTCCTGCAGCCTCTGAATACCCTGTTCATGCACCTCTTCGTGGCCGTGGATGAGTATTCCACAGGCTGCTGCAAAGAGATAATCCGGTGAGTGGACACGGCCTGGCAGATGGGCAGCATGAAGGAGGCCCAATGGATTGCTCTGCAATTCTTGGGGGCATTTAATTGGCTCGTGGTTTAGGGCTGTATTAAAGCTTTTACTTTAATAGCAGCGATATCTCTGAAGGAAAAGAAACTAATTCTTTTAATCTACTCTCCACTCAGCCCGCATCTTGGAGGCAAACAGGTAGTTGAGTCACTTAAAGGAATGGGTGTGCGAGGGAAGGGAGGACGGAGGTCACAGGCGTGGATTCCCCAGCCTTATCTTTTGCAGGGCTATTAACGGGACAGAGTGCAGAGGCCCGGGATGATGGGCCTGGGGGAGATGGCGGGCAGAGCCGTGGAGTCCCGGCGATGCGTCTCCGACAGCCTGCACAGACCTTTGGGGAGGTGCTCAGCTTTCAAGTCACTTTGTAATGTCACACCAGACTCTCCAGATGCCAGGTCAAAGGTTAATATCAGCAGAAATCTGGTGTGCCACATGGACACGGTGCCCTTTCTTCTCTTTGCCTCCATAGGACAGATAGAAAAGGGCCCTTTGGAATCCAGGGAAAACTAGAGACAAGCAAGAAATCGCCCTTGCAGGCGGGCAGCCAGGGCGCTGTGTGCATTTCTGATGCTTTGGTTTTTCAGTGGTGGCATTTGTCTCCCTAGGTGCCAGCCACTGGGATCGCTCTGCCATTAATGCCTGTTCTACCGCTCTTTCCCTCCAGGAGTGTGTTTAAGGCGGTGCCAGAACTACACTTCATATTCCTCATAGTGCCATCCTACATGAGCCTAGGTAAGGTCCCCGCAGCTGTCCCCAGCCCCAGCCACAATCTAAAGACCTGACCACATAACTTAGAGAGAGGAAGACTTACTAGCTCACAGTTTCCCACGGAGCCTGGGGTGCAGTCTCCATGAGGCGGGGACCTCGATCTCAGGGCATGGCAGCAGGGGGTGGAGAGAGAAAGAGCTCATGGTGGTTCTCCTCACAGCATGGAGGCCAGGAACAAGAGAGCGAGGGGAGGAGGGAGCATGGAGAATCCCCGAGACTGTACCCCCAGGGAGCCATCTTCCCTAGCCACATCCTACTGGCCTAGGCTGCGACCCAGACAAATGCATTAGGACGGATTTGTCCACAGCCGAGATGACAGCCCTCATGACTCCACCATATCCACCCCAAATCAATAAGTGAGTGCTTTAGGGGACATTTTATGTCCAACTATAATACTAACTCAGGGAACTCATCGTGCTCAGAACTGGGAAAAAAGACCGGTCTCCAGGTCCTAAGCTTATCACGTGCACTCTTGATTATAACCGTTAAGACACAATTTAGAACAGAAGCTACATTTTGTTCTGAAATGATAAGGTGAAGACACGTGTGTTTCTTTCTGTGATTTAGGCTCAACTCTCATCACCGTTTTTGAGCAAGTGGGGAGCGTCCCGTGCATGTTGTACAAGGAGGACTTTGCGGTGCACGTCTGCCACAGGCACAACCACTACCCTCAGCTGCACGTTCGCAGAGCCAGGTACCGGAGCCTCATGGGACAGCCACCTCCACCCAGTCTCGACATGACCGGTTCTTACTCCAGATGATCAAATCACTTGGGTTGAGTTTTTCCTTTGTAGTATAAGAATTACTTCATTTAGAGATGCTTACACTTCCCCTTGACGATACAATTTGCAGGATTATCGATGAGTCTCATTTGGTTCTATGTGGCCGTAAAGTTAGGCAGAGTTGGACAGTGGACAGGAAGTTGCAGTGAGCCAGGTTAGTAAGGGGAAGGGAGCCAAAGCAAGGGGACAGTCGCTGCTCTTTGGAGAGGTGTATGGTGACGGAGAAGAAGAGGAGGCCAGAATCCTACCTGCAGATGCCAGATGTTATGCAAGCACCGTAATGCTATTCCATTTTTACTACCCATGTACAGCGTTAACTTTGCATTCGAGAACCTGTGCCTCAAAAAAGTTCAGCAAGGAGTAGAGTAACCCCAGATAGAGACAAGACAATTCCTCCTAGGAACCTATTTTATCAATAAGTAACTACATTATAGTCCTCTCCCTGTAAAGCCGTTTTGATCACAATACAAATATTAATGCAAGCTAAAGGCATCTGGAAAAAAATTTTTGTGAGTGAAATAACATTTTAATGGCTGCTCTCACACCTCTCAAATTCTTCTGATTGATGAAGTTTCTCTTGTTAGGGCCAGCAGAGGTAAGTAGGCCCTCTGCCCTTCAGGAAATTACGTTCTTTAAAGAAATTTTATTTTAAAACTATTCACAGCTAGGCAGTTTTTTTAATCATGAAAAATCTCTAAAATTGATTACTTAGGATCTTATAAATAGGATCGTGTAACAGTTGCTGTATTTTCAATCTTAATTTCATTTTGAAATCTCTCACTTTTTCCCCCTGCCATATACTACTTATTTAGGGGGGATTGGTTCAGTTAGGAAAGTGAATTCTGAAGTCCTAAAAATCTTAACAGTGAAAGTCATTCATTCTTCTCTGTGAGGACGTAACTAGTCTCACGCCTGCAAGTCCTGTCAGCCCCCTGTGTCTGCGGGTTTGGCATCCCTGGATTCAGCCAGCCACAGACCCTGAGTATCTGGGGGTAAATTGCAGCTGTACTGAACATGTACAGACGTTTTTCTTACTATTATTCCTTAAACAATACATATAACAGCTGTTTACACAGCACTGGGTGTTATAAATAATCTAAAAATGACTTGAAGTATACAGGACTGTAGGTTATACACAGATACTATATCATCTTGGTTATTCCTTATTTATGGAAATTTAAGATGTTTTCATCTTTTCCATACCAAATAATACTCTGGTAAACAGCTTTGTCCCTATATCATCAAGTACTTGTGCTATTTTTTTCTATAGTACAGGTGCCTAGAAATGGAATTTCTGGGTAAATACCCAGATATTTGCACAAATACTAGGATTTTAAAATAGGCACTACCAAATAATTTGACAAAATATCATTTCAGTTTATGCTCTAACCAATAGAGTACTTGCTTTCTTACAGGCTAGCAATGCTGAATATTTTCAGTTATTAAAATGGGTTCTGACATTCGGGAGGCTGAGACCGGAGGATCCGGGTTCGTGGCCAGCCTCAGCTACCTAGTGAGGCACTCCGCAACTTAGTGAGACTCGGTTTCAAAATAAAGAATAAAAAATAGGGCTGAGGGTGTAGCTCAGAGGTAGAATGCCCCTGAGTTCAATCCCCAGTACCGGAAAAAAAAAAAAGGGTTCTGACCTATTAAGACCCAAAGAGTGTTTTATTATTTTAAATAGCATTTATCTGAATGTGTGGATTGGACTGCCGTTTAACATGTTCCACTTTAAATGAACAAAACAATTGAGTGTAAGATCACTCCCAGTTTAGAGATGTCCTGCAGCATGGATCATTTTCTAGGAGAATTAGTTATAGAGGAGGGAGGCGTGTCAGCAGTACCACGCGCAAACCAGTATCTCACAGTTACTCAAGGCTGCCAGGAAAGGAGCCAGGCAGAACAAGGCCAGGCGGAAGCAGGGTTCCTCCCTGCATTTGTGCCGAGAAAGGATTATGTGCATATCCCAAAGCCCCCCAGAGTCAGGAGGGAAGAATTAAGCAATGCTAGCTTTAATTAAATTCTAACAATAATAAGAAGGAATTAATTGGGATGGGTGAAGAATCAAATAAACATATCAGACGTCATGCGGTTCAGCAGGCAACTTTTCCCCCACTGGGAGGAAGGGAGGGAGGGAGGGAGGCAGGGAGGAAGGAAGGGAGGAAGGGAGGGAGAGAGGGAGGGTTGCTTGGCAGGCATAGGAACAACTGTTGCAAGACTTAGTACTACCCAATGCTGTTTGTCAATAAACTAATAGAAAATCAGATTTATGGAAAAGAGAGAGAGAAGAAGAAGAGGGAGGTATGTTTCCAAAAGGATTTTACTAACATGTAGGCAGTACACCCAATTTGGATCTTGGGAGTTATTCTCTTGAGAAATGTTAAGGTTTAAATACTTTCAACATAGGTATTTAGCAAGGTATCATTGTAGTAGCAAATGTATAAAAATCTAATACTTAAAATGAAATGTACAGAAGCAGCTCATCCAAAAATGAAGTTTTTCTCCCTTTTTTATAAAGCAATGTCTTTGTTAATCTGCTCTCACTGATACCAAGTTATAGGAGAAAAGGTATAAGAGGTGCTCCGCCCAGGGCCCGTCTCCTGGGGAGCATTTGTTAGCCAGTGGTTCTGATTTGGTCTCTTGTTTTATTTTTATGTTTTTATCTTGAAAACTTAGTAGTGGACAGGGCCCATGAAGCTTGAAAGAAAACTTCCAGATACCTCCACCTGGGGTCTTGCTCATGCAACCTCTGAGCTACGTGTTCTGCTTTCCCAGAGCACACAGAGTCTGGAAGAAGAAATCGTGAAGAGATGTAGTCCTGGTGCAAAGAGATGTCATGGATATTTTGTAAAAGACCGGTAGTGAATTCAGGTGGAAATGATGACATTATGATAGTTAGTGCCTTTGATTGTGGACGATGCACTGTGCACATTTTAAAAATCCAAAATGTTCAGATCAGAGTTTTAACACACCCGTGTATATAGTTTCCTGTATCTGGAAAATCCCTCCTTAACAACGCTGAAGAAACAGACATTTCCAAACATCGAGTAGGCGTGGCCTGGGCCTCCTTAGACTGCCTCATTTCTGCCTATCCCCCTCCCCCAGTTATTTTGTGACATCTGTTTCATCAGTAGTTACTTACACTCCTAATGAATGGTGAAAAACACAGTTCTTACGATACTAAACCAGTGAAGGGTGTGGGAATGTAATTACCCTTCAGCCATTTCACTAGCAGCAGACTCAGAACCAATGGATTAACGCCACAACCTCATCCCATTTCTTTGATTTACCTATGTGGAAAATTATGCTGTAATCTGCCCTTCTACTTAGACACTAATTAATGAAGTTACTCTTCTGTGTTTTTTATTATGTCTGAAATAAAGCGTAGCTGTCTCTGGACACACCTTTCAAAGTCTACAGCGGGCTTAATTAATCATCAGTGGAGTTCAGATGTTTGAAGATTTAGAAACTATTGGCATAGGCTTTCTAGGGGAAAACTTACTTTTTAAAAAGTCTTCATGGTGTGTGTATGGGGAGGGGCTCCAACCAAAGAAAAGATTATGGACTGTCTCTGTTGTAAAATAACTAAGCCGGGCGTGGTGGCACATGCTTGTAATCCCAGTACTTGGGAGGCTGAGACCCGAGGATCCAGGTTCCTGGCCAGCCTCAGCTACTTAGTGAGGCCCTCCGCAACTTAGTGAGACCCTGTTTCAAAATAAAGAATAAAAAATAGGGCCAGGGGTATAGCTGGGAGGTAGAATGCCCCTGGATTCCATCCCCAGTACCACAAAAATAAATAAATAAACAAATAAATAAATAAAATAAAATAACTAAAAATTTTTTTCATCGCATACTGCTTTTTTGCTGATAACATACTGACATGCCATTATTGCTTTTTAAAATAGATGAAAGAAAAATAATTCTTTACTAGAAGGGAGGAAATCAGAGGCTCCCAACACATACACACAAAATGATAAACATTTAAGGACGTGGAAGTGCTGATTATACCGATTCTACTTTGAATACATGTATTGAATGGTCATACTGGGCCCCACGAATATGTACAATTATTGTGTCAAATGAAATAAGAGACCCCATAAATAAATGTAAAAAAATCAGTTATTTAAAACAAGATTTCCTTCAATACCGACTTCTTATTTGTTAAGGTAATTGTTTTTGAAACATTTGAAAGACCCGTGCTCTTTGGAAACTCACTTAAATTTCACTTCTGAGCAATTTGATAGGAATGAATGTTTTAGTGTTTAAATTATGAATATCCTAACATGGTTCAAAGAGGAGAGGTAAAGCAGTACAGACTTTCGCCAACCATCTTCCTGATGAAGCAACCCAGAGAACAGTTTGGTGAACAATCCACTGGGGTGTGGTGTGCCAGGGTCCACACCTGGATCCAGTCCGGTAGTGGGATGGTAGGGGGCTCAAATTGACCTTGCATGTACTTTTGGATGAAAAAAAAAATTGGGTTTAAAATTTAGGTGTGGTGGCTCACGCTTGTAATTCCAGCACTTGGGAGGCTGAGACCAGAGGATCCAGGTTCACAGCCAGCCTCAGCTACTTAGTGAGGCCCTCCGCAAGTTAGTAAGACCGTTTTTCAAAATAAAGAATAAAAAATAGGACTGGAGTGTAGCTTGGAGGTAGAATGTCCCTGGGTTCAATCCCCAGTATCAC
Organism: Graphiurus murinus; assembly: GCA_004027655.1. Lineage (NCBI taxonomy): Eukaryota > Metazoa > Chordata > Mammalia > Rodentia > Gliridae > Graphiurus > Graphiurus murinus. The sequence continues at coordinate 13,551 of PVLC010017702.1, forward strand.
AGGCACACAAAAAAGAAACCTCCATAACTTTTAAAAATCATGTCATTTCCAAGGACTGAGAACGAAGTGTTTCCAAACCCAATGTTAAAGTTCTAAAGTGAAAATCTAGTGTTCAAAGTGTTGGGTTTAATTTTCTTAAGGATGACCACTAGAGGGCAGAAGAGATCTTGAAAGAAGCCGGTGCTTTGTTCTAAGCATCTGAATGAAAAAAAATCAAGTTGATGCCAACTGTAGTTCTCTTACCCATGTTGAGAACAATGTTCATGCTAAAAAACCTGATTTAACCAGAACATGCTGCGTTCTTTAGCACTACAGCTAAATTGGATTCTCTGAAATTTCCTCTCTTCATTTCTTAAAATACACACATGTACACACATGCACACACATGCACATTTGATGAAACGTATTTATTGTGCTTAAAGTGACAACAGAGTTGCTTTTTGAACAGCACACTTTTAAGTCTAGCTAATGAAATGCAAATCCTCTCTGGACAGGGAAAATGCCGTCAGACGGGAAAGCGGGGCTGTGCCGACGTTCGGAACTCGAAGGACCTGCGTCTGTCCTTGCCGTCCCCACTGCAAGCTTGCTATCATGCCCTTGCGGTGGCTCCTGGGCTGGCAGGGCGGTGGCTCGCGCCTCTCTGACTCTGTTCCTGCCGGATGGTGATTATGCAGCAGAGCAGCCAGGATGTCGTGGTGGTGACGAAGTCTCAGGGTCTGTTTGTCACCATGAGTCCCTGCCAGGCTGCTTGGAAGGTTCCATGGTGGCTCGGGCATCACGATGCTCCTGCAAATCCTGGCCAGCCAACTTAGAAATGACGAGTTTGGAGTCGGGCGTGGTGTCGCACGCTTGTAATCCCAGTACTTGGGAGGCTGAGACTGGAGGATCACAGGTTCGTGGCCAGCCTCAGCTACTTTGTGAAGCCCTCCACAACTTAGTGAGACCCTGTTTCAAAGTAAAGAATAAAAAAATAGGGCTGGGGGTGTAGCTTGGAGGTAGAATGCCCCTGGGTTCAGCCCACAGTGCCACCAAAAAAAAAAGAAAAGATGAAGAGTCTGTCCCTTCTTCGCCAGCCTCACAGGAAGCTCCGTGAGGGCCACCAGCCAGCTCGTCCTTAGCTTTGCCGTGGCCTGGTCTAGAGGACACCCCTTCCCCAGTGAGGTGTGCTGAGTTCAGCTTCATTTTCACCTGACACGGTGTCATGTCCAGAGTTGGACAGACACGTGGGTGCCCGAGGAGCAATCAGTCTTTATGGGACAGACCTTTAATTCCCTCAAACAAGTTAGAATAAAATATTCTGTGACTGATTACATTAACATCCACAGGGCTGCCCCTCCACGCCAGGTTCCCAGTGGAAGACAGGAATGGCACGCGTGTTATTTCCGTTGGACTTGGGGCTGAGGAGCTGGAACCCTGGCCACAGTGCGCTGGGGGGTGGGCTGTGTGCACGCCATGGCAGGTGCCCGCGGGGCACTGTGGCTCCAGTGGGCATCGGGACCAGCTCTCCTAGTGCGGGACTGGACTCGCCGGCCGTGGGCGCCCGCTGCCCCGGAGTGCTCCCACTGAAAGGCCTCACCACACGGATGGGTTTCCATAGCTGGGCGCTTTGTGTCTGTAGGGCTGGACTTTGTCATGTGCCATTTGAGACTTCGGGGCTGATGTCATACTTTATCATTAGCACTTGGGCTGATGCAAGATCATAAATTATCGATTACCCCAAGGAATGCATTTAATAGAACAAGTCCCTCTTTATCCGTTTTGGGAAAAGGCCTAAGGGAGAAACTGCAGGACTCTAAGATTTGGATGTTTTCTCCTTTTTCCCAGAAGAATTAGCATTGGGGTCTGGTTATGGATAGCTTGCTTTGTGGGCTGTGGAAGGCTCATGGTTAGGTGAAGGCCCTGGTGTCTCTGATTTTTATGTCTGTGGAGTGACATTTTTATGTCCATCATATAAATAAAAGCCAATGGTACACAGTTGATTTTCCCTGTGTGATTGCTGTGTTGACCCACTTTAAATGATTAGAATATTGAATTGTTTTCCCATTACGTAAAAGAATTATGTCTTTTAATAAGCATTGATGCAACATTTTATTTTTGGCAAAACACTCAAAACTAGACTCGTTGGCTATTCTTTTCCAGAACCTCCCCTCTCCCCCAGCAACATTATCAAGGCCTTTTTTATTTTTTATTTTTCTAGAGATAATCTACCTGCTGTTAGGAGCAGCTTTTTGGCAGGTTAACTGGGAAGCGAGTTGTTCCTGGAAGGTAGTGCTGTGTCCTAGGCGCTTCCAGCTGGGGTTTGAGGGCTCTCACGGAGCGCGCGTGCTTGCTGAGGGCTGGCTATGCAGGATGTGCTCAGATGCGCCACTTGCACCGCTGCACGTGTCTACAAAGCTGTCCTTGTCCTGCCCTTTTCGAAGCTGAGAAAAACCAAGGCTTAGTGTGAAAGTACCTTTTCAGTTTCTCAGTCATTAGGGCCAGCAGGCTAAGTAGGGGCTCTTGAGCCTCCAGCATCGGCCTGTGGTTTAGACTCCCGACATCCTCCTGGGCTTATGGTCACACCCTTCAGTGTCGCCAGTGTTGTATGGGACTCTTGGCAAGGACTCACTGGGGTACAGGCTGTCGCTGCTGCGCTCCACGCTCAGCACTGCTACAGACAGAGCTCCTCTGTCTCCAAAAATATTCCCTGGCTGGGGAGGTGCTCCGCTTCGACCGTGAGAGGTTAACATCAGAACAGGCACTCGCTCTGTGTATCCAGTGATGAGCCAGCGTTGGGTTCTGGGGGACGGAGGCAGGAAGAAGAGTCAGTGGAGGGAGGAGTGGAGGTGAGCCTTCAGGAACGCTGGAATCGGGGGGAGCCAAGAGGTCAGCATGCTGGAGAGAAATAGAGGCGACACAGGGAAGGTGGCAAGGTCTCCTTCTGGGGACAGTAAGTGGCTCAGCTGATGACATTGTTGGTGAGAAGAGAGGCAGAGGACTTTGTGCCCCTCCCAGGAACCACACTACGCTTGCAGAGGTGTTTAAGGGAGCCAAGCAAGGAAAGCAGAGTTTTCAGGTGAGCAGTAGTCCTCTGTCGACAGAAGGCTAATGCAGCGATTCGACCTTCTCTGCCCACTGGTTGTCGTCTTCTCCAGGTGCTCCTATTGGTCCTTCTGCCTGAACAGTAGTTATAACAGTATGGAAGTGCCCACAAATGTTCTTACCCGCATATTGGCTACTTTTATGACAGATGAGAAAAAACCGTGGCATGGAGAGGTGAGGTGCTGGACCCAGAGTCATGACGAGGACGTGGCGGAGGCAGGACCCAGACCCAGACCCGGGCGTCTGTGACCGCTCCACTGTGTTTTCTCTCTAATCTTTTCAAAAGAGCATCTTGCAAGCCTTCGGCGCATTGGCGACAAAGCCTGGGTACCCCTGGCCTCAGAAGACCACTGATAATCTGCAGTGACCACGTACACACAAGAAGACCTGTCTGCAGTAGTCGTAGTCTAACAGCACGCTGGCGCTCGTGCTGCCTCCCTGCTGGAGCCGCGCACCTGGAAATCCACTGATGCCCTGGCAGGATGGAACGAGACCGGCAGTGCTAATAACATCAGAGCTAGGTTGATAAAAAATAAATAAGAACAGAGATCCTGGCTGCCCGGTTGTGGGCTGCCTCTGCATCTCCTTCCAGACTGTCAACAGGAGATTGACAATCAATCAGATGAGTGGCAGTTAGGCAGGTGACCCCAGGCTGGTGACCCCAGGCTGGCCGGCAGAGGTTCCTTACCTTCCCCCGGTGTCCCCCTCCGCAGGAAGGGTGGGGATAAAGGACACTGCGGGCCAGGGCTGGAGAAATACAGAAACGAGGTTCAGTTCTTTATTCTTTATCAGAGTGCTTCTCAGAACCTTTATTATATAGCTGTGACAATCCAGAGGGGACCTGGATTCAGGCAGTGGAGTCATTATTAATACTGTATGCAGTACTGGATGGGCCCAGGGCCTTGTGCATGCGAGGCAAGTGCTCTACCACTGAGCTACATCTTTAGCAGCTTTGGAATAATAATAATAATAATAATAATAATAATAATAATAATAATAATAATAATAATAACAACAACAACAACAACAATTCTCCTCCTTTGAGTTGTGTGGTGGTAGGTTGAACCTAGGGACAATCTAACTCCAAACTACATCCCCAGCCCTATTTTTAATTTTGAAACAGGGTTTCACGAAGTTGCTGAGGGCATAGCTAAGATGCTGAGGCTGTCCCCTAAGGTGATCTTTCTGTCTCAGCCTCCCAAGTGCTGGAGTTACAGATGTGCACCATCAGGGCCCAGCTGCAGCACTGGAATTCTTTCTAGAAGCTGGGAGAGATGAGGATGGTCCTGGTGGTCATCATCATCTTTTTTTTTTTTTTGTGGTACTGGGGATTGAACTCAGGGGCATTCTACCTCCGAGCTACACCCCCAGTCCTATTTTTTTTATTCTTTATTTTGAAACAGGGTCTCACTAAGTTGCAGAGTGCCTCACTAGGTAGCTGAGGCTGGCCACGAACCCAGATCCTCCAGTCTCAGTCTCCCGAATGCTGGGATTACAAGCGTGCTCCACCACGCCCGGTTTGGTGGTCATCTTCTATGCATGTGTTTTTCTTTTTTTCCTTTCTTCTGTACCATAGTCCATTGGCTAGCTCTTTCCTTAACTCTGAGGTTTTATAGAACAGAAATCTGGTTTTTCAAATATGTATTTCTTCCATAAAGATACATATGTTTTCTGATGAAAAACCAACATCATTCCAATAGCTGAGCCATTGTTATCAGAGGTAAAGGGTTCATCTTGGGAGTAGGGTAGGGGTTTTCATCAGACTGAATGAGATCATTTAGTTTAAAGCACTTAGATTTGGGGGCTGGAGGGGATTTGTTCCAGAAGGGACTGGCAGAGTCGTGACAGGACTGTACAGATGACCTCTGGCCTCCAAGCCAAGGATCCCCCTCAATTGTTTTGCTTCCTGGTCCCAATTTTAAAAAGGAGTGCCACAATAAAGGAAGATTTTGAATTACCCTGCCAGCTTTGTACATTGTATATGAAGACAGGGCTTAAATCAGAAGACCCGAGCTTAAAGCGTGCCTCTGCCTACAGCCAGCTCTGACATCCAGAAGATGCCAGAAGATGCCGTCATCCTCCTGAGCACTGCTCTCCTCCTTCTGAAAGTGAAGATGGCAGTGCCCCCTTCCCAGGGTTGCTACGAGGAGGAAGCAGCAGAGCATCTGGATAAAAGCCTGAGCTTTCTGTGCAGACTGACCACTCAGTCCACGGAGCTACTATCAGCATTAAGGAGAAAATCCTAGAAGATCAGTGGGATGACGAAGATGGCAGAGTAATGCAACGAAGGTGGGGGAAGAAAGGTTAGTAGCTAAATCACATATACTCGGAAAAAATAATATAAATCTGTAACATTTTTATAGGAGATACAGCAGGAAAGTAGTAGGAGAACGTCCTAGATGAGTAAATTGGAACACTGAATTTACCCAAGGATGTGCTAAAAAAGAAGAAAGGAATGTTAAATATAGCAACAAAATGGAGTCCAAGAACCTGTAGTAAACCTGGCTCTTGCCCCCGCCCCCATACACAGGCCACTGCTTGTAAAGGTCACTGGAACATGCTCTAAGAATGGAAGTCGTGGCGCAAGGCGACGTCCCCAGGATGGGGACCTGCACCAGCATTTCCGCTCCATGGGAAGGGTGGGGACAAAGGTGTCCTGCGTTGGAGAAGCCCATAAATAACCGGGAGGCTCCAGGAGGCACCATCAGAGGCTATTGTTTTTGGGGGTTTTTTTGCGGTACTGGGGATTGAACTCAGGGGCATTCTACCTCCGAGCTACACCCCCAGCCCTATGTTTTTTTTTTCATTCTTTATTTTGAAACCGAGTCTCACTAAGTTGCGGAGGGCCTCACTAGGTAGCTGAGGCTATCCGTGAACCTGGATCCTCCGGTCTCAGCCTCCCGAATGTTGGGATTACAAGCGTGCGCCACCACGCCCGGCTGGCTATTGTTTTTTTAGATTTGTTTTTATTTATTTTTTTGTGGAACTGGAGGTTGAACCCAGGGACATTCTACTTCTGAACTACACCCCAGCCCTATTTTTTATTCTTTATTTTGAAACAGGGTGTCACAAGTTGCGGAGGGCCTCACTAAGTAGCTGAGGCTGGTCACAAACCTGCAATCCTCCTGTCTCAGTCTCCGAAGTACTGGGATTACAAGCGTGCACCACCATGCCTAGCTAGCTATTGGTTTTAGGCATTGTAGTTCTTTACAGGGGAAGGGAACGGGATTCTGGAGTGTTATCACAGAAGTAGTGACTCTTGGCACACAATTGGGAAACGCTGTCCCCACCTGTCCCATGGCCCCTGTGAACGCCGCCCCAGGCTGCCCAGGCCACTTGCCGATCGGGTAGAAGCCGCCTCCATCTGGACATGGTTTCCTCCTCTGCTCTGCACGCAGGCCTCGCTCATCTGTGCGTCCTCACAGCTCTTCCCACTTGACGCTGTCGCTCTTCATCCAGGGCTCGTGCCACGATTTGCAATCTTTGAACTTACTGAAACGCGCCGCGGTTTTATTGTCTGTGTCCTTGGGAAGGTCAGTGCGTCTCATGAGAGCATTGCTGCATCCGTGCACGTGGGGCAGGGGCTGGCACACTGCAGGTGCTCCGGTGACTGAAAACCAAATACTGACCTGAAGTGCCTCTGTCCAACAGGGTGGAAGATCACGACGATCTCATGCCAATCTTTCTGCACTACGACACCATTCTGAAGGACACGTATGGGGAATACTTCCTGGCTGAACTGATCGAGGCCCAGGACGAGGAGAATCACGCCATCGTGTGTGAGGTGGGTGATCAATCCCCCAGGTGTTTAGCGAGAGCAAGGAGAGGAATGAGCGATGTTGCTCCTGGCTCTGCAGAGCACCCTGAGGGCTACCCCAGCCCTCCGGTGCCTCCTGGGTGGCGTGTCCGCCAGCTGCTGGGCTGGGCCGCCCCTGCCCAGAGTTGCTGGCAGCGGGTGTCCTTTCCTGAGGTGGTGCTCAGGTGCCTGCAAATCCTCTGCTGTGTCCCCAGAAGTAGAAGTAGAAGTTAGAGGGAAGGAGACGCTCTTGTGGGGTGCTGAGGGGGATTTCCGAGGGTCCCAAGATTTCAGATATTGGAGATCACAAGCCAGTATTCAGCTGTCAGGTGGATTTTGTCTGATGAAAGAAGTGATTACAAAAACAACAACAACTTTTTGCTTTGATAGTTTCACACAGGAAATTTATTAGTACCTAGATTCCCTAAATGCTAACATTTCTCCTGTTGGCTGCATCATTCTCCTGCGTCCTCTATCTACATACATACAGAGTGTTTTCAGAACCGTTTGAGGGTTAATTGCAAACATTAATGCCCCTGTACTTCTAACAACTGCAGGATATATTTCCTGCAAACAAGAATGTTCTCACAACGTAACTCACAGCCATTGCAGCGTGACCATGTCAAGCGGTTATCCCTCCTACAGTCCTGTTTCCTAATCTGCAGACCTTATTCAGGCTTCACAACAGTCCCAAGCATGTCCTTCATGGCCAGAGGAAGTCCGGGTCGTGCACTGTATTCAGGTGACCTGTCTCCCCATGTCGTTTAATCTGGAGCAACTCCCTGGGCTAGCACTACTTGTCATGACAATGGCGGGTTCAGATGTGCCTGATATTTCCTCATTATACAATCCAGGTTATATATGACTACATCTTGTCGAATTAGTAGCTAAACCTAAAATTAGGAAAGTAGCTATAACAATTGAAATTTCTAGCTTTTCTGAAAAAAATAATTAAAAAACCAAACAACAACAGAAAGTTTGGCATTAAGGGCCCCAAAGACAGAACTCATAGCCTTTGTTTTGGCAGCTAGACACCCAGAGGTCCACATTTTCTGAAGAGACAGAGAAAGGAACTGGCAAGCCATCTAGCCATCGGAGCCCCAGGCTGACCGGCATGAGCGTCTTCCAGGTTTTCAGGACCTTCTCTCATCCTTGACCCTCCCTGGAGGCATCCACCAAGGGGCGCTCCTCCCTTACAGAATTTCAGCTAGCAGCTGGCCTCTTCTCTGCATTTTCCCTGGCAGGGGTTAGTAAATAAGATCCTAAATCTGATAGTTAAACCTAAGTATGTTTAGGGATCTCTGGGCAGGTACTTCTGTTTTGGGGTCTGCTAAAATAAGCGTTCCTGAAAGGAAAAAAAAAAAAAAAAAAAACCAACCACGATGGCATGTATGTCACCTCCTGCCACTCCACTTGAAACAGGGTAATCCTGGGGTCTGCTCAGAGTTAGGGAGAAATTGTCTGATTGAAAAAGCTTTAGACAGCTGGGTGTAGTGGTCCACACCTGTAATCCCAGTACTTGGGAGGCTGAGAGAGGTGGATCGCAGGCTCAAGACCAGCCTCGGCAACTTAGTGAGGCCCTTGGTAACTTAGTAAGCTGATATTTCTAAATAAACGATAAAATAGGGCTGGGTATGTAGTTCAAAGGTAGAATGCCCCTGGCTTCTATCCCAATTACCACAAAACAACAACAACAAAGGAAGAGCTTGTGACTGGTGGCACTGTGTGGTGACCATTCAGCACGAGGATGGAGACAGGGTCTTGACCAGCAGGGTCCACTGCACAGGCGCATGGGCGATTTGAGGAAAGTATCTAACAGCAGCAGGACTCAGACCTGAGCCTGTGAGCATTCCTCCTGTACTGATGAGCACACAGAGGGCTGGGCCCCAGACTACCATGTCTGCCCTAAAGAATCACATTCTCCCAGGTTCCAGGCTTTGCTGCTGTGTCAGGGCCCACTCTGAGGACTCTGTCAAAGGAGTGAAGTCTCCTCCTAATGGCCTGTCACTTCCTGTGTGCAGAGACCTCGCAAGGTCATTCTTTTGTCAAAAGTCTCTGGGACCAACTGGAAGAAAGGAAAGCAGTTCTCATGTGAGCTGAGATATTCTCCTTGTATATTCAGAAATATACAGGCCATTCTTTGGGAAAACCTTTCCAAGAGGTTTATCTAAGCTTGGACTGAAATGTGGTTTTTTGACAATAAGATAATCTTATTTTGAATGAATTTTTATGCTTGTCTTTTGCAAGCAATAATTAACAAACGAAGAGAGTCCTTGGGTGCCTGCCATTCTGTAAATTCATAGAATATCAAGGTCGAGATGACCAACAAATTGTTTTTGTTTTCAAATGGATTTTGACTTTCAAAAAAGAGGAATTTTGTACCAGTTAATTGAAAGGCATTAAAAGATGGGAATTTAGCAGTTTTATTTCTAGGATGATTTATTAGGGGGTTCATCATTCGTCATACCCTCATTTCTTAGTTACTAAAACTGTAAGAACTATTTAAAGAATATTATTCATTTTGAAAGATGAGAGGTGCATTGGAAAATCACCTGGGAGGCTTTTAGACTTTCCCACACGAGGAACCTGGATCCTGAATATATAAAGAACTCTTACAGTAAGAAAGAATAAAATGTGGGCAAAGGATTCAAAGAGTTATTTTTCCAAAGAAAAGATATACATATTGTCTGCAAGCACATGAAAAGACATCATTCAACATCTTGAGATGTCATTAGGGAAATGCAAATCAAAACCAAAGTGAGATGCTGCCTTACCTCCAGGAGGGTGATGATGATAATAATAAAAATTAAAAAAAAAAAGACAGTAACAAGTGTTGGCACGAACATGGAGAAATCCGAGACCTCATCCCATTGCTGGTGGCGTTATACAATGCCACAGCTGTTTTGGAAAACCGTCTGGCATTTCTTCACAAAGTGAAATGTGTAGTTACCCTTCAAACCCAACAATCCCCCACCTAGAATTCAAAACCCATTTCCACACAGACTTGTGCACAAATGCCCACAGCAGTGTCACTCGTCATGTCCCCAAAGTGGAAGCAGCCCAACTCTCCATCTGCTGATGAATGGCTAAAGAAAATATGGTGTATCCACCAGTGGAGCCAATGAAATATTACTGGAAATAGAAGGGAGCGTAGTACTGACAAAGCGTTATGCTCGGGAAAGACACAAAGACCACGTCTTGTACGATCCCATCTATCTGAAAGTATAGAATAAGGGAAGTCCACAGGAGGTGTAAGGCTTCGCGGCTGGAAGGAGAATTAAAAAGGACGTGATTAATAATAAGTCTGGGGTCTCTTGTGGGGGGAGGTGGATGAAATGTTGTAGAATTAGATAATTGTTTTACACCATTGTAAATATACTAAAAATGACTGAGTTGTATGCTTTTTATTTTTATGTGTTTTTATTGGTGCATTATCATCTCACATCATATGTAAATCATGTTGACATTGACATGCATGCACACAGCACTTGGTGCCCCCCCCTCAGCTCCCCACCCATATGTTACTTGTATGCTTTTTCAAAGGTGATTTTTGTAGTAAGTGAATTACATCAATTTAAAAAAATTTATATATATATATATACATATATATATATACATATATATATATATATCTCCTGATGTCAGGGGTGCACTCAGGACAATTAAATCAATCTTTAAGGTGGGGCACAATCAGAGTTTTTTTAAAAAGTAAATATCCTAGCTAGATATGGTGGCACACACCTGTAATCCCAGTACTTGGGAGGCTGAGGCAGGAGGATTTCAGGTTTGAGGCCAGCCTCAAGCAACTTAGGGAAACCCTGTTTCAATATTAATAATAGAAAATAGGGCTGGGGATGTGACTTGGAGATAATTATATAATGGGATTGAATCCCTGCTACCAAGCAAAAGTAAATTTCTTTTCTTTTTTTGAGATAAGGGTTCACTGTATACATGGTACATGGCGGAGGCTGACCTCTGTCCTGGATCAAGGGATCTTCTTGCTCCAGCCTCCCAAGTAGCTAGACTATAGGCACATGCCACCATGCCCTCGCATTTGGAGCTTTTGAACAATTCCCTAAGCTCTAATGCAAAGTCTAGGTGACGAGTCCCTTGCCTACATGATGGTAAAATACATCTGGTAGAGTAAGCGATGAATTTACACAGACCTGGGCAATAGTTTCTGAAGGTGAGATCTGGCCCTAAAAATTAGATTTGAACAGATTTTAATTTTTTAAAACTTTAATCTTTTCATGGTTAGGTTTTCACTTTGTCCTTTAAAGACTTGCTTTCACATATTCTCATTTAGCCTTTAGCTCCAAGCTAACGAGAAAAAGAAGGGCCAGGAAGCATGTGGGCCTGGCAGCACCATTTGAAAGCCAGGTCTTTACACAGCGAGACTAATCTGCTGGGATTGAAGGACTGAGGGGCTCCGAGATGTCCAGTGTAGGGTCCAGTGTAGCCGGCCTTTGTTCTCGGGAAGCTTCTCATCCCCTGGGCTCCAGGGCTGGTTTTACCCCCAGGCACTTGAGTTCCAGAAGCCACCTTGGCCTCTTCCCCTTGCTTCTTCCTCTCTCCATGACATAGTTCACACCTTCAACATGTGTGAACACCAGAGCCAGCCCTGAGGCTCCTGAGGATCCTCTGGTGTCTCTCCCTGAGGGGTCCAGCCCTCTCTTTCTCTCTCTCTCTCTCTCTCTCTCTCTCTCTCTCTCTCTCTCTCTCTCTCTCTCAGGGCCAGGCTGCCTCAGGCGTTCAAGGCTTTGTGTTCTATGGAGAGATGGGGACCTTTATCTTCAAAGGGAAGAGGAGAGGCAGGCTCTTATGAACCAGGACCTGAGAGGGGACCTCCACTCTGAACCAGACCTTATCTGGTGGCTGAAACCTTTTCAAGTTCAAGTTCAAGGTCAATGCTAACCCTCTACCCACCTTCAGGGACCCTTCTCATGGGGCCTTGAGTAGAGAGGTGTATGGCAGCCAGCTTGCTCAGGCTCCAGAGAGCTGTTTGTTAAATCCTCAAGAACTGTGCAAACTGCTTGTTAAACAACAGCCATTCTTAAAAACATATAAACTTAAGCTGGGCGTGGTTGTGCACACTTGTAATCCCAGTACTTGGGAGGCTGAGACAGGAGGATTGCAGGTTTGCAGCCAGCCTCAGCTACTTCATGAGGCCCTCTGCAACTTAGTGAGACCCTGTTTCCAAATAGAGAATTAAAAATAGGGCTGAGGGTGTAGCTCAATGCCCCAGGCTTCCACTTCTAGTACTGAAAAAAAAAAAAAAGTATATAAACTTAACAAAATTAAAGTAAAGGCATTAAACACTTCCAATTCCTTTACTGTTATCTGCGCTCCTGAAGGGTTTTGCCTATGGCCCCTATATAGTGGCTGTACATTTAATGACACGCGACTACTGCATAGCTATTCCCAAGTCTGCATTCAATGGCATCACATTGGTAGCCTGAAATCGGCTATGATGGGGATATTTATACTGTAGAGATTAGCAGGTGCTAAAAAGCTGGGCTTTTTTCCCCATCTGAATGCTGATTAGGCGTTTACCAGGGCACCATGCTTCCAGGCAGCCACCACTGACCAGAGATAACAGAACAAAGTACATCACATCTGCCTCTGCCCAAGCCAGCCCCTGGCAGTGCAGGCCATGCGTGTGGAATGCCCGCCCTGTGGCAAACCATCGGCTAGTTAAAGGGTTTTCCCTGTGAGGACTTTCTTCCCCTTGAGAACTACGTTGGGGTCATGACTTCATTCCAGTCCCTTGTCATATCTGCATCCTGGCTTACCTTGACATCTGGTGTTTACTCCGAGCCGAGATTTCAGGGCAGGGCCGTTGGAGGCCAAGGCCGGCGCCTAGAGACAGATGGACAGAGCGTCTGGTTTGGCATCACCCAGGGCTTGGGCAGCAGTGGTCCGAGTAAGCACCACTGACCTGCAGGCGGGAGAGAGCCTGCCAGGTTAGCCAGGCGCTTGGCACCAGGAAGAGAGGATCAAAGCCAGCAGTGCTCGGACTGAGAACAAAACCCTCATTGTGCAATATTGTCACCCACCGGGATGGGTGACCGGCAGGCTTTTTGGATGGAAGTATAAACGGTAAAGCGCACGTGCGTCCACGAACGGACTTGTGTGTGAAGGCAACGCCAGGGTGTACATGGTTTTCCAGCCATCTAAGCTCTCGGTGGGGATCCTCACAAGATAAACAAGAGTGACAAGACTCCAGTTTTGTTCCCCCTGTGTAAGATGACCGAAGACACTTTGTGATAGAAAGGACCTCTGCCACCCGAAAAACAGAACCAGTGACCATGACTTTTCATTGTACAAATAAGAAAGTCCATCCATCCGCTTAGTTTTCCCGAAAACACACACAGACACCAAGGTGGATTGAGACCCTCCCACGAGTCCTTACTGAAGAATAGTGTTTCTCACATCATTTATTTGAAAGAAATCCAAAGGAAGGAGCTGGTGCGCCCACGATGCGTCTGCACTCTGTTGTCCTTTCCGACTGTGAACTTTTGTAAATTGTTATGCCCCTGGATGAATGATGGGAATATAACAGGTTGTAGAATTGGAGACCGCTAAATCTTTGTTCCTGATGGCAAAACATGTTTTTCTCATTTTCATCAGAATGTGCGATCCATGCCATTTGAAATCAAATTCCAAACACAACGAGCCATTAGTGTAATAGCTCATTACCAACAGCGGTCTTATAAATAATACATTCTTATCATGCACATGCAGCTCGCCGTGAAGCCAGCAAAAGGTATTTCAGGCCATGGAAGTCGAGTTGCGCCAGCGCGGCTGTCGATTAGAAGGACATCTCCATGTGAACCAAGATGATGCCAATTTTCCCTGCCGGGAGGGAGGCTGGCCACCCCTTCCTGCACATATGGTGGATGTATTGGTTAATCAGCGTCTGCTGGGTCTTGGGCCTAAAATTACAGAGAAGCCAGACAACTGGAGCTCCGCAGCCTTTGTTCACGAGTGCAAACAAGACAAACAATCACTTGTTATTTGGGGAAAAAATTAAAATGTTTATTTTGGACTTTTATTAAAGTGTCAATGGCTTTATAAAACAGCTGTGTAAATCCAGCAAGTAGCATTTCGGGGATCCTGTACGGAAAGGAGGAGCTATGCATGGAAAAATTAATTTTTAAAAATTTCTCTTGAATTTCACTATTGGGGAGAAAATACAGGGCATCTCACATCTGTTTTTCAAATACACACTTGAGAACAAATGGTTTTAAGTGGAAGACATATTGGAGAACCAATAGAGTTTTTGTTGTGGTGGTTTTTGGGGAGAGAGTATTGGGGATGGAACCCAAAGGCACTCTACCTCTGAGCTATACCCCCAACCCTTTTAATTAAATAATTTTATTTTGAAACAGGCTCTGTCTAAGTTGCTGAGGGACTTACTCAGTTGTTGAGGCTGGCCTCGAACCTATGATCCTTCTGTCTCAACCTCCCAAGTACTGGAATTACAGGTGTGTACCACCATGTCTATCTTTGGAAAACAAATAATTTAATACTATTTTTTTTTCTGTGTCATCTAAAAGATTAAGCTGTATTAGAGCTTTGTCCTCTGATTTGGAATGTTAAAACATTGACCATTTTCTCTGGGCATTTATGGAAAGATGTTGCATTCTTGGGAATACGGAATGCCTGCAATTATTGAGTTCTACTTATTGAGTTCTGAATGGAATGTCTCTCTCCAAAAGCAAGGTCTGAACACTTGAGGGAGAGGACACAGTAAATGCTGGCTTCTAGTAAAGACAGAATCCAATCACTCAACCAGAAGCCGCTTAAAACCCACTTCATGACCAACAGGAATTACTCATGTGAAATTTAAAGGACTATACATTCTCTCTCTTTAAATCTTAATTACTCTCCTTGTAGGGAAGAATGAAATGCAGAATTATTGAAGGGGCATAGTAAGGAATTTCAATCACAATCAGCACTTCTCAATATGTAATATGATAGAATTTATTTGAGTGTGTGTGGTACTGGGGATTGAACCCAGGCACATTCTACCTCCGAGCTATACCCCCAGCCCTTTTTTTTAATTTTAAATTTTGAAACAGGGTCTAGTTAGGTTGCTCAGAGTCTCACTAAGTTGCTGAGGCTGGCTTCAAACCCGTGATCCTCCTGTCTCATCCTCCCAAATACTGGGATTATAGGCATGTGCCACCATGCCCAGCAAAATCTTTCTTTAATTTATAATATTTTGCTAACAATACTAGGTCCAAATCAGCTAATTACTCAATTTATGATATATTCCTTGTCAAAGACCTAAAATTACAGAGACCGTTGCAAGAGTGTCAAAACCCAGTGTCTAGCCGGGTGTGGTGGCGCACGCTTGTAATCCCAGCATTCGGGAGGCTGAGACCAGAGGATCCGGGTTCGCGGCCAGCCTCAGCTACCTAGTGAGGCACTCTGCAACTAAGTGAGACTCGGTTTCAAAATAAAGAATAAAAAAAATATATATAGGACTGGGGGTGTAGCTCAGAGGTAGAATGCCCCTGAGTTCAATCCCTAGTACCGCAAAAAAAAAAAAAAAAACAGTGTCTTTCAGGGTGCTGAGTGAGGGTGATGTGTTTGGAAGCCTGGCCCTGGAACCCGCCCGGCCTTACTCCAGTTTAATGCACTGTTTCCACCCAGCCTTCTGCCCTTCAGACGGCCAATGAATAGCTAGAGCTCAGGAGAACCTGAAGAGCTCCTACCCAATAAGGACCAATGACCATGAATGTTCTCTGCACTAAGGGCCAATCAGATGGGTCCTGGAGTAATGGCCCGTCCCACCAGGAACTGTGCACGGCCTGGGCTCCTGCTGGCAGAGGACGTGAGAGCAGGCGGGGGCTTGAGAAGACACAGGGCAAGGGCATTTCCAGTAGTTTCCCCTCAGTAACTCTGGCGCTTCCTTAAGCTGCTTCTCCGCCTCTCGGGCTGTCCACGGTGGTCACTTGTTGGACATTTCCTTGAGTAAGTCATGTGTGCCGTGGACTGTGCTGGCACACTAGAGCTACTTAAGGAAGACTGTCTGTCTGTCAGGCCCCCCACAGACCTCAGGCCCAGGGCGCATGGGGTGTCCAGATGAGAGTGACGTCTGATGGAGTAACGGGGCCCCTTGGGTGTTGCAGGTGGAAGGCATGGCTGTGGGGTTCATGAGTGTGTGCTCGAGAGTGAACCTGCCGCTGCTGCACAGCTGCTTTGACTTGGGGCCGTTCCATGGACTCTGCACCCCACACCCTGATGATGTTCTGGAGCTTCCGCAGGAGACAGGCGCTCAAGAAGGTGCAGGTACTGTGGCTCTCCCCGGGACACCTCGAGGGATTACATCCAGGCCTCCCAACAGCTGCGCTGTTGGCTAAGTGGTAGAACTAGAAAGGGCATCTTACAGCTCCTCCTCCAATCACCATTAAGAAGTAGTTCTCATGGTTTTTCACATCCTTATGTGAGTATCTATGGGCACAGAGAGTCAAAAGTGCATTGATGTATTTAGACACAGTGGCTTCGAAGCAGAGGGTTTCCAAGTCAGAATATTCACTTTTGAAAAGTTCATTGTTAAAAGTACATTACAGTAAAATAATACCTAGCATTTCAGGATTTTTCATGTGCATACACCCACGCATGCATGCACACACAAAGGCAAAACATAATAAATGGAATTTTCAAATCAAGAACTCAAGGGACTGAGAATATAGCTCAGTGGTAAAGCACTTGCCTAGCATGCGCAAGGCCCTGGTTTTGATTCCCAGCACTGCAAAATAAGTGAATGAATAAATAATGTTAATCCTAGCAATCAATGCTTCTGTGTTTATGTCTTTGACAAAACTCTGTGTAGCAAGGATCTACTGCAAATCATCATTTTTACCTTGTTTAACTTATTTCAAGCTACATGAAATAGTAAAATCAATTCTGAAATATTGCCCGTGTCAGGACTTCACCAAGTGAAATGAGGTAATCTGAAACGTTGGTGTTTTAATTTAATGAGGGCTCACTGCATCCACAGGTGTCTTTGTATTGTATTTGGGTTCTTAGGCCAGACAGAGGCAGGGGGCAAGTGTCCTTGGGTATATGAATTCACTTCTCTAAACCTATCTTTCTTCATCTGCAAAGTGAGGATAATAGTAGTAACTCCCACACAGGGGAGTCATGAAGTTTCACTGAGATAAGCCATTAAAATGCTTCGCACCGTGTCTCAAATAAATGCAGTGCTCAGTAAATGTCCATCATCATCGTTAGCAATTGTTATTTCTTTGTGGTTGGCCTTTCACCTGCTTGAGCCTCTCCAGGGTAAAATCAGGATATTTTTAATTGATCCTCTTTCTCCTGTGTGAAAGAGAATATCAGGATCATTTGAAAATAGGAAGAGAAGCACTTTGATTGGTGGCAAAGGACTTGCAATCTAGACAAGAGCAGAGCTGGGTATGTAGCTGAGTGGTGGAGCGCTTGCCTAGCGTGTGCCAGGCCTTGGGCTCAATCCCTGGTAGGCAACAGCAGGTGGCGATACGGCCACTCCTGTCCCCTGGACAGGCAAACCAAGCGCATGGGTGTGCGGACCTTGTCTGACACCACACAGTGATCACAGAGAGCTTAGGAAGCCATGAATGGAGGGGTGTTTCTTTTCTGTACTAAAGACAACACTCTTCCTGACAAAGAGATGTGAGGACATTACTGTTTAATGTGAAGGCCAGCTCATCCATGCTTCTCAGCGAGGAGCTATTGGAGGACTGTTCTGAAAGAACCATCACCGTCAGTTCCCAACACTCAAATTCTCCTATGTTGATAGCACCAAATAGGAGCTCAACGTTCTCATGTATAAGATGGAGATAAAAATCGGATCTAACTCAAGGAAGGGTGGGGAGGGTAAATGCTAGAATCTTTTTGATCTGCCTACCTCAGTGCGGGCACACTCCCCAGTGCTGTTATTACAAACAAATTAGGAAGGTGGCATCTCTTCCAGTGTGTTCCTGGTGGTTCTGATGCTCCTGGTGGTCCTTGTGTAGAATAAATGGGAAATTCCTGTCTTAGAAACTTTATGGGGGTGAGGGGAGGAAATTCCAAATTTAGGCAGAACCTGGACTCAAAAGCACGCCTAGTCAATAGAGTATGACCCTGTCTAGCAAAAGCCCACAGAGGTATGAAAGCTAGAAGTCTTACCTCTCTTTACTTCCTTCAATATTTTTACAAATCAATTACTCTAGGACAGGGTAGTCTGTGAAAGAAGTATAAAAACTTTTCTTGTTATCTTCTGTACTTTGTTTATTTTTGAAAATCGGCTTGATGTTCACCGACACAAAAATGATTCTTTATGAAATTTTCACCAGGGAGCTGCTATTGTAGACTTCCAAATAACTCACGGATGGATTCACAAATCATCAGCAGCTCATTATATCTAAGAAAAGAGTCATCAACACATTTTGCTGCCATCTTCCTATCTACAACAACAAAGAATGAGGCTCCGGAGAAAATTCTAAATGTACTGTGATCTACTGTTATTTTTTTTTTTTTCTGATGAAAGTCTCAAGTTAAAGGAAATATCATCTCTCTAAAATATGAACTAATATTCTTGTTTCAAATGAGCACACTTTGTTGTGCCTTTATCTTGTATTTTGTTTAGTGCCTATTCCATTTCAAAGGATTTTCATGTATATATTATCTCATTTTATTCCGAAAACTTTATGTAAGGGAGCTGGGGCAGGTGAAGTTCTCTCTGTTCACTCCTGCCCAAAACTCACCCAAGGTCTCCAAGCTCATCAATGGCTGACCCAGCTTCTCTTGCTTCTCTGCAAGGTGACAGTCTCAGCAAGGTGACTTTTTTTTTTTTGGTGCTTGGGCTAGAACCCTTAGCCTCAGACACCATACTGCCCACCACCCAGCATGTGCTAGGGTAGTAGGATAGGTTGCCGAGAGACCAAAGCAGACACCTGGGGATGGAATATGAGACCTGGGGTTTATTGGAACTTGCTGCAGTGGAGGTCCAGGGGCCACAGGCTGGGCAGGTGCACCTCTGCCACAGGGAGTGCGCCTGGTACCTTGCCACAAACTAGTGCTTCCTGCCCCTCTCCTGCTCGGTCCAGGGGCAGCCACCTGGACAGGCCCTTTCCTCTCCATGCAGCTCTGGGCTGCACCATTTGCCATGAGGAGAGGGGTTTTATAAGGCAGTCTCCAGGACTAGTGACCTCATCGGCATCGCTGGCTTTCCCCTTTGTATGAGCAGCTATCCTAGTGTACAAGCAAAAAGGTAGCTCTCTACAAAAACACTTGGCTTGAGAGCCAGCACAGGAGCGAAAGCCCGTGTCCTTCAAGATAGCACGCTCTGCACCTGGACGTTCCAGGCCACACTTGCTCCCATTCTTTGCTAACTTGGCTAGGTTTAGGGGAACGGGGAGGGGAGTTCCTTGCATGTGGCATCTTACTGTCATCTTCTTCTTTAAGGATGATAAACAGCGCGAGGCTAGTACTCTACTACTAAGCCACGTCCCCAGCCCACAGTGACTTTTCATCTTGGATGGCCTTGACTGCAAGCTCCATTTATGGGTCCGCTTTACTGGCTACATGATCAGTTTTGTTCAGGTCAATGAGTCACTCAATGAATGGCCACTTGGATGGGTTATTAGTGACCCACCCACATCCCTCGTGTGTGTGTGTGTGTGTGTGTGTGTGTGTGTGTGTGTGTGTGTGCACACCAGTGTGCACATGTGTTTGCTCTGGACAACTTCCTTCTGAAATCTTTACCTACATACCTGTGGGCTTTTCCAGAACTAGGAAAAACTAGGAAAGGCCATTTTGACCTGTGGGAGAGGCCAGTGGGAGGTGGCCCACGTGGTGATCTGAGTGGTAGCACACCTTTTGGTAGTCGCCGTGCCTTCCCTTCCCTTCCCTCTTCCTCACTCTCCTCCTGGTGCTTTCTGCAATGGCTTTCTAAATAAGCTGCTTGTCCTCAGCCCTTGGACGCCAGGTCGGCCTTGTCCCACCAGCTGTGAATACTTGCAGTTGTCCAGCAGACTCAGCCCTCCCGGC
>PVLC010017703.1:0-33365 GCA_004027655.1 Graphiurus murinus
AGTCAACTGGCAAGATGAAGTAAGGGAAATACTGAGAGTGCATGGTTTTAGGAAAACCATGAATGTTTGAAATAGTTTCTGTGGAGAATGGAAGAAAAAGCTGACTAGAGACCCAGAGATGCATTTGTGAACAAAGCTAAGAACCCAAGGCTTGTTGGAGTCTAGGGACTTATGGTCAAATCACTCCACACATGTAGAATTTTTCCAAAATATGGAGTAGTTCAAAACAGCTACTAAATTGATATGATTTGAAATTCTTCTAGGTGGATGAAGGTAAAGGATAAAGAGGCAATGGTGTTAAAAGTTGGCAAGAGATTGAATGAGAGCTTCAACTAAGTTTCATAGAGGTAAGTAGCTTTGTGTAGGGAAGGTGGGAATTTCTTAGATAATGGAGGGGTCCCCTGAAAAAGTCAAAATATAATGTAGGCATGTCTGTTTGTTTGTTTTTTTCCTCTGCTGGAATAGGAATCCTTTTTGTTTATACTTGCAATGGTGAAGTATTGCATTGTCTGTATGAGTGACTTAGTAAATAACTCTTTAAAAAGAAATAGAAGAAGCCCCCTTCTTTAGGGAGGAGAGATTGACTATTTTCTTACTAGTGGTTGATATTCCTTATCTTTAAGGAAGGACAAACCATTTTGTGTTGTTACTAAGTGTAGCATTCAGTTAGGTTTTCTAATGGACCATCAAGTTTCATCACTATAGGGCAGCACTAGAATGTACTTTTAGGTCTTCTCTTCGCAGCCTAAACAGAGCGAGAACTCAGATAAACAGATAGTGGGTTGGGACAAGAAAAAGAAGAAAGAACAATGGATGTAGGGGATAAAAAGAACTACTGAGCCTCTTTTCTAAGAGTGGTGCAAAGAGTGAAAGTCTAGAAGCTGTGCTGGACCTGAAGACTGACCTTGAGTCTGCTGACAAAATTCTAAGCCAGGGGCTCCCTCATGTGTGTGGGAAGGCCTATGAGTGATTTTCCCATCTGCTAAATCCCCAGCAGTTCTGTTAGTGGGTTCAACATCCTGTTTTCACTTGAAGACTTCACATGTCAGGTTATAATCACATCAGAGAACCTACCTAAAATCTTCCCAGATGTTCATTATTTCTAGAAGACCCTTAGATACCAATTAGTTTCCATTCTGGTGTAGTATATTGACTGCAAAGGTCATATAAATACTATGTTATCTTTAATATTTTCTCTAATTCTTGTAGTAATAGATTAAGCTAAAGTATAGAACATTACAGTAGCTAACTCCTCTGGGAAATATAACTGATACATTGTTAAATGTGATACAAAGGAATGTATCTTTCCTAAAACATATATGCATGGTTTATTTTTCTTGATATATTTTTCTAGGATATATTAAGTACTGGATGGAGGAAACTACATGCAGATGTTCAAACTGAAATCATTAGATATAGTTGTCTCAGAAATAAATATTAATATATATCTTTAACCTTTCATAACTCATTAGTCTTAAACTATGGGTGAATTAATCATTTGCTGCTGTTGCAAGAAAAATTCCATTTCAAATAGATACTACAGGTAAGTTCAACATATGAACTCACAACTGAAAGAATCTTCTTAGTTAAAAAGCCTTTATGATAAAAAATTAATGCCAGACAGATCATAGATTCCAACCTTTATAGAATTTATTAATCTATACTTTCAGTGTTTTAATATTATGTCATCATTCATATTAGCATAATAGTGTTATGATTTTTCACTCTACCAGAAATAATATGAAAATTCTTTCATAAAGTCTATACTTTTTTCGCAGAGTCTGTGTGTGTGTGTGTGTGTGTGTGTGTGTGTGTGTGTGTGTGTGTGTATCCAGAACCACCCAAGACAAGTTAAATCTTACTCCCTTTGGTGTTTAAGAGGACTTTGTAATCTATTTAATGGGACCCTTCTACATGGTGATGACTCGTGTATGTAAACAATTCAACCTAGAATTCTGTGATAAAGTATCACGTTTCTCATTTTTAAAATTTTGATAGTATATTTTTATGTCTTAAGGTTTATGGCATATTTGTTTTGGTTAATTAGCAGAAGACTGCCTCTCACATAGTTCATTATACTATTAGTTAACTATATTTAGGATTGATCTGTATATAAACACATTTTTTTAAATAGAGCAGTGATTATTAAAAGTCATATTCCAGTTACTGATGATGGTTATTAGTTTCATAATTTGACTCATTGTCTGCATATTATTACTGAAGGATATTGCAGTTGTGCAAACAATTTGTTAATTATTTGTCAAATAAGCAACCAAATGCAATCTGAGACAGATGTAACATATGAAAAGACATCAAATGATGTCTAAAATAATTTCAAGTCCCTATTATTAAAATACAGCTGTCCAAATGGTTTTTGAATTCCTTCTCTTAGCATGATCTAATTAAGATGAAAACTAATTGGCATAATTTTAACATGTTCCAATTCTACAAGACTAATTTCCCGTTAAATGCAATAACCGCTCAGAAATCTAGCCAATTAAATCCACCCACTTTAGGATGGAGTTCCAGACATTTTTAAAATTTAAAAATCTTGTGTAATAGTTAGAACATTATGAGTGTTAAAAGTGTAATTGTAAAAATGTCTGTGAATTCCTCAACCTTTATATTTGCGAAAAGAAGCAAAATACTAAAATGAATAATAGATTGCATATTCAACTTTGGATTCAGATTTATAATCTAGAATCACTTTTATAATTTAATTTGTATATCTTTACTAGAGGAAATGGGATACTCAGACTGTTCCTGGATGTTGACTAAAATGAAGAACTTTCTACTTTCTGAAGAACATATAAAGATAGCTTTGGTGCTTCCATCTCCAATACAAATTATTATCATAAGTAATGCTGATTCTTATTTTTATAGTACTAGGACTTGACCTCAGAGCCTTATACATATTTGACAAGTGTTCTACTACTGAGCTACATCTCCAGTCCCTGATTCATTTCTTAATTGGGGCTTATCACATGTGGTTCAAGAAAATACCTTGTAAAAAGACTCTACTTAGTGTTTTAAAAAATGGTGGATTTTAGCCGGGCGTGGTGGCGCACGCTTGTAATCCCAGCATTTGGGAGGCTGAGACCGGAGGATCCGGGTTCGCGGCCAGCCTCAGCTACCTAGTGAGTCACTCCGCAACTTAGTGAGACTCGGTTTCAAAATAAAGAATAAAAGATAGGGCTGGGGGTGTAGCACGGAGGTTGAATGCCCCTGAGTTCAATCCCCAGACCTGCAAAAAAAAAAAAAAAAAAAGGATTTTTTTTTATTAGATCCATTAATACTTTCTAAATGGGTATATTCCCAGATTTTGGATAGTGATTCTCCTAAATGGAGTAGTCATCTTGAACCAATGCATTGAACAACAATGTAGAGGTGCCAGGATTTGATCAGACATTTGTATATATCAAACTCCACCATCACTAATTTCATGTGAATTCATCAGTAATAATAACTATCTCTCAAGTATGTTCTCTACAGTAAATGCAATAAGGTATTGCATTAGTGATAGTAGTTTCCTAGGACCATCATAACAAATTAGCATGAACTAGGTAGCTTGAAACCATATATTCTCTCATAATTCAGGAGGACAGAAGTCCAAAATGAAGATGTTGGCAAGGTCAATTTCTACTGAAGACTCCTAGGGAACAATTCTTTTTATTTTATTTTATTTTTTTAATTGGTGCATTGTATTCATACATCTTTGTTGGGTACAAGCTGATAAAGGCATACACACACACATTTCTCATTTAACCCTTCCCCAATTCCTGCCCCCACTCCCTTGCCCTCCCTCCTTCTCAAGTTCAGTTTAGTGATTGACTTTGATATGTTCGCGAAAGTACATCATGTGCATTAGGGTGTCCCTTCTCCCCCCATCACCTTCTGTTAAGTCAAATTCTTTGTTCACCTAAGGTTTCTCCTTCTTCATCTGGAGTCCTTAGGGAACAATTCTGCCCTTCCTCTGTCCTAGCTTCTATCCAACTTTAATAGTCCTTTGCCTGTAAAAACATCATTTCAGTCTCTGCCTTCATGTTCATCTTGTTTTTTTCTCTTGCTTTCTGTAGACACTTCCATTGTATGTAGGATCTAATATAATCCAGTATAATCTTATCTCCATACTTGCTTTATTCCATCAACAGAAATTCAATTTTTATATAAGATTACATTCTCAGGTCCTTGATGGACAGAAATGGGGGAGGGGTGTTCAACCTACAACTGGTAGAGAAATAATTTATCACCAATAAATATTATTGGCAATACCACCTCTGTTTCTAGATATTAAGAATATCTAAAATTTTAGGACTCATAGATAAGCTATTACTCATTAGTGTATTAGCTCATTTGACACTCAGAAGGCCCTATGAAGTAATGCTGATGTTATCATTTCTAGTTTACAGATGAGGAAAATGAAGCACAGAGGATATGAAGATGTTTTGTCAGTTATTATAGCTGTTAAATGGCTGAGCAATATTTAAACTCAAATATTCTAACACATAACTCTTACCCACTACTATATTCAAAGGAGAAAAAGAAGGAGGGAGGAGGAAAAGAAGACAAACCAGTAATCTTGAAGGACTAATATGTCCAGGTGCATGTGTTAGGAAATTTATCATTAATGGCAGATTATTGGGGTAGGTTTTACCATTACTGTCTATTTTCCTGATAAAAGAATGTTCATTAAGAAATATACATGTGTCCAGGTCCCATAGCCAGTCACATTCAGTTCCTGCTATGTAGCTTCAAGAGCTTAATTTGTTTCCTGCTTATTTTGCATTCCATGTTTTAGGGATCATGGGATTCAACAACATTCTCAGAATGAGTAAATGTATTTCTTCATGAACTAACTTCCCAATTCCTAAAAGTAATTTGCTGTGAAATTATTATATAAATTGTCTTAAATTTTCCTCACTTTACAGATGATAAAATCCTATTTTTCAAAGGATGTCTGGCTATTAAAAATTTATAGAAAATATTGTGATTTAATGCCAATATTAATAACAAGTGGAGAATAAAAATTAATATTTTAAAAATAATTAAGATTAGATTATGGAGATAATTAATAAAATTAAACATATGGAAAAGTATGTATAAAATTGAATACTATTTATTTATTATTTATTTATTTATTTGTTCTGGGATTGAATCCAGAGGCATTCTACCTTCAATCTACAACCCCAGCCCGTTTATATTTCTTATTTGGAAATAGGGTCTTGCTAGGTTGATGAGAGTCTAACTACTTGCGGAGGCTGTCCGCAAACCTGAGATTCTGTGTATATGCATACACAAACATACACAGACACACACACACACACTCAGAAGGCATGAAAAAATGTGTGCCACAATTATAGAATTTTAAAGTAGCGATTTAATTTTGC
The DNA here is from genome assembly GCA_004027655.1 of Graphiurus murinus. Classification (NCBI taxonomy): domain Eukaryota; kingdom Metazoa; phylum Chordata; class Mammalia; order Rodentia; family Gliridae; genus Graphiurus; species Graphiurus murinus. The sequence continues at coordinate 5,388 of PVLC010017703.1, forward strand.
AGCAGTGTAAAAAATGAATATGTATGGAGCCAATTTCTAGTTTTATTCTCATGAACTTAAAATTGGAAATAAGTGCTCATAGATATTTCCAGATTACTCTTTTAGAAACCAAATGGAAATCATGGAAAGTGAAAATTTCTGGCTTTTTATAATGAACTGTTTATTAGAAGACACTGATGAATAAAGATATTCAGCAATCCTTTTCTTTCAATTTTTTACCTCATAGTTTATAAACAAAAAGATCCCTATTTTAAAGTAGTTTGACAAGAGTTCATTTTACCTTGTCTTGTATATTCAATTGGCATAATTATCATATAGCTTTTTATCCTATCTTTGCATTCTTGGCTTTAAAACCTTTACATATATTTTGTGGAGAATGGTACATTAATAGAGCAGTGCAATTAATTGGGAAGTTATCGTTAATTTTAATTTGGAAATGCCTAAATATTCATGTTAATTACTACAAAAAGGAACAAATGAAAATAAACAATTTTATGGAAGTTTATAGAAAATAAAGTAGAATAATATTTTCATAATTTATATTTTAGTTTGGACTTTGTAAAATAATACAAATATGTATCATGTTCTCCTAAAAAGTAAATTTTGTAGCATATTGAGTTTAAGATTCAAATGAAATGCTACAGGTACCTGCAGTATTGTGGTCATTTATAGACATAATAGAATCATTCAACAACTAGGGGAAAGTTTTATATATACTTTAGTGTGCTCACTGAGAGGACCCTGATAATTACAGTTAAATGCTTCTTTGTCATAAAATGATTTTTTTTGTGTGTGTGTGGTACTTGAACTCAGAGGCATTCTACCTCCGAGCTACACCCCCAGCGCTATTTTTTATTCTTTATTTTGAAACAGGGTCTCACTAAGTTGCGGAGGGCTTCACTAGGTAGCTGAGACTAGCCGCGAACCTGGATCCTCCAGTCTCAGCCTCCCGAATGCTGGGATTACAAGCGTGCGCCACCATGCCCAGCTATAAAATGATTTTTAAAAGTCAATAGTATTGCCAACACCATTTGTTAAAAAGGCTTTTTTCCGGTGTATATTTTTGGCCGTTTTGTTAAAAATCAATTAGCTGTAAATGTGGATTTGTTTCTGAGTCTTCTATTTTGCTCCATTGGTCTATGCATCTGCTTTTGTGCCAATATCATGCTGTTTTTATTACTATGACTTTGTAGTACAGTTTGAAGTCAGGTATTGTGATGTCACCCATGTGGTTCTTATTGCTGAGAACTACTTTAGCTATTCTGGGTTTATTGTTGTTCCAAATGATTTTTTTTTTTCTTTTGCAGTACTAGGGATGGAACCCAAGAGCACTATTTTTTATTCTTTATTTTGAAACAGGGTCTCACTAAGTAGCTGAGGCTGGCTGCGTACTTGGATCCTCCCATCTCAGCCTCCCAAGAACTGGGATTACAAGCGTGTGCCACCATCCCCAGCTCCAAATGAATTTAATGACTGATTTTTCTATGTCTGTAAGGAATGAGCTTAGTTATTTAATGGGTATCACATTGAATCTGTAGATCACTTTTGGAAGAATGGCCATTTTGATATTTATTCTGCCTATCCAAGAGCATGGAAGATCTTTCCATCTTCAAAGGTCTTCTTTGATTTCTTTCTTCAATGTTTTATAATGTTTCTTATAGAGCTCTTTTACCTCCTTGGTTAGGTTTATTCCTAGGTATTTTATTTTTGCAGGGCCATTATTATGAGTGGAAATATTTTCTGTATTTGTTTTTCAGTAGATTTATGGTTGGCATACAGGAAAGCTTCTGATTTTTTAAGATTGATTTTGTATCCAGACACTTTGCTGAATTTGTTGATCAGTTCTATAAGCCTTTGGTTGAGTTTGTTGGGTCTTCTAAGTAGAGTATCATGTCATCTGCAAAAAAGAGACGGTTTTAGTACTTCCCTTTCTATTTGTACTCCTTTGATTTCCTTCTCTTGCCTTATTGCTCTGGCTATAGTATCAAGTACTATATTGAATAGAAGTGATGATAATGGACATCCTTGTCTTGTTCCTATTTTTAGTGGGAACTCTTGCAGTTTTTCCCCATTTAATATGATGTTGGCTGTGGGACTATTGTATATTGCCTTTATGTTGTTAAGGTATGTTCCTTCTATTCTGATTCTCTGCAGTGCTTTTAGGATGAATTTGGGTTGAATTTTGACATCACGTCAAGATGGATCAAAGACCAGGAAGTCAAATCAGACACCTTGCAGCTACTTGAAGAGGGCATAGGTCCAATGCTTCAACACATAGGCACAAATAAAAACTTTCTCAACAAGACCTCAAAGACACAAAAAATTCAAAAGAAGAGCAATATGTGAGATGGTATTAAACTGAAGAACTTCTGTGCAGCAAAGGAAACTATCAAAAACCTCAACAGAGAGCCAACAGAATAAGAGAAAATTTTTACCAACTACTCCTTCAATAGAGGACTGATATCCAAAATATACAGAGAACTCAAGAAACTTACCTTTAAGAAGACAAATAACCCAATCAAAAAATGGGCAAGTGAACTAAATTCACACTTCACAAAGTAAAAAATATAAATGGCCAATAAATGTATGAGGAAATGTTCAACATCATTAGCAATCAAAGAGATTCAAATCTAAACTACCCTGAGATTTCACCTAACCCCAATTAGAATGGCAATCATTAAAAACACAAACAACAATAAATGCTGGTGATGGTGTGGAGAAGTGGGAACTCTAATACATTGTTGGTGGGATTGCAGATTACTGGAACTGCTTTGGAGAACAGTATGGCAGATCCTCAGACTAATGGGAATGAACCTACCATATTACCCAGACAGCAATACCACTTCTGGGTATCTACCCAAAATAATGGAAACCAAACTATCAGACTAATGCATGTATATCTATGTTTATAGATGCACAACTCATAATTGCCAAACTATAGAAGCAGCCAAGATGTCCATCAATAAAGTGTCTGGATACAAAATCAATCTTAAAAAATCAGAAGTTTTCCTGTATGCCAACCATAAATCCACTGAAAAAGAAATCCAGAAAACAATTCCACTCACAATAGCACCCCCCAAAATTAAATGCTTAGGGATAAACCTAACCAAAGAGGTAAAAGACCACTATAAGGAAAACTATAAAAACTTGAAAAAAAGAAATTGATGAAGTCCTTAGAAGATGGAAAGATCTTCCATGCTCTTGGATAGGCAGAATAAATATCATCAAAATGGCCACCCTCCCAAAAGTGATCTACAGATTCAATGCAATACCCATGAAATTACCAAGGTCACTCCTCACAGACATAAAAAAAAAATCAGTCCTTAAATTCATTTGGAACAACAAAAAGCCCAGGATAGACAAAGGACTTCTTAGCAATAAGAACCATGTAGGAGGTATCACAATACTTGAGTTCAAACTCTATTACAAAGCCACACTAATAAAAACAGCATGGTATTGGCACAGAAACAGACATATAGACCAATGGAAGAGAATAGACGATTCAGAAACAGACCCACATGCTTACAGTCAATTGATTTTTGACAAATGAGCCAAAAATATACACTGGAAAAAAGATAGCCTCTTTAACAAATGGTGTTGGCAAAACTGGTTAACCATATGCAAGAAAATGGACATAAACCTCACTTTCTCACCCTGCACAAGAGTCAACTCAAGGTGGATCAAAGACCTGGAAGTCAGGCCAGAGATCTTGCAGCTACTTGAAGAGTGCATAGGCCCAACACTTCAACACATAAGCACAGGTAAAAACATTCTCAATAAGATGCCAAAAGCACAGGCAACTCAAAGGAAGATCAATACATGGCACTGCATTAAACTGAAGAGCTTCGGTGCATTAAAAAAACTATCAAGAACTTCAACAGAGAACCCATGAACTGGTACAAAATTTTTGCCAGCAACTCTTCTGATAGAGGTCTAATACCTAGGATATACAGAGAACTCAAGAAACTCACAGCTAAGAAAACAAATAACTTAATAAAAAATGGGCAAAGGATCTAAATAGACACCTCACAAAAGAAGAAATACAAATGGCCAATAAATGTATGAGGAAATATTCTACATCATTAGCAATCAGAAAGATGCAAATCAAAACTACCTTGAGATTTTACCTAACTCCAATCACAATGGCAATCATAAAAAACATGAACAACAACAAATGCTGTCAAGGGTGTGGAGAAGTGGGAACCCTAATACATTGTTGGTGGGATTGCAAATTAGTGCAACCACTTTGGAAAATAGTATGGAGGATCCTCAGATAATGGGAATGAACCTACCATATGATCCAGCAGTACCACTTCTGGGTATCTACCCAAAAAACGGAAACCAAACTACCAGACCAATGCATGTGTATCTATGTTTATAGCAGCTCAATTCACAATAGCCAAACTATGGAAGCAGCCAAGATGTCCAACCACAGATGAATGGATTACAAAACTATGGGATATGTACACAATGGAATTTTATTCAGCCATAAAGAAGAACAAAATCGTGTTATTTGCCGGGAAATGGATGCAACTGGAAAACATATTGTTAAGTGAGATTAGCCAGTCACAAAGAGTAAGGAAGTATATGTTCTCCCTAATATGCGGATGCTAGGGAGAAGATGGGGCATAGGAGGGTCCCCAGATGAAAAAGGAGAGACCCTAGATAAGCAAAGAAGTTTCTAACACAGAGAAATTGTAAATGCTTTAGGTCCTGGATATAGCAATAACCCTGGTCACATCATTACACATCACATAATATATTACAATATCACACTGTACCTGACAAATATGTATAATTATTATGTGTTAATTAAAAATTAACAAAAATTTTAAAAATAGAATACTATGTACAGTTTATTGGGAAAAAGTTTAATGAAAACATGAAGAGCCTCTTTGTGAAATATTCTAAATATCAGATAACAGGTGACATATACTATATTCTTAATGAAAAACTCATTCATTGTAAAAATAGAAATCACCATCAATTAATTTACACATTTAATACAATTATAATAAAAATCCAAATATTATTTTAAGGAACATGATAAAACAATTCTAAAATTCTTCTGATATACTACTGAGACTATATACATGAAGAAACAGCAAGGAAAATTATGAAAGATAAAAGTAATGATACCCAAATACATAAAAAATTAAATAACATGAATGTGATACTATATTAAAACACATAGAAAGCAACCAAACAAAGAATAAAAACGGAGAATTTAGTATGTTTTGCAGGTTGGAATTTTAACAATGAATAAAATGAATAAGTAAAGTATGACTTTATAAATTCACAATTCCCCAAGGAAGAAACCATAAAGTTTCTGACTCAAATGCATAAAAATGCAAAATCATCAAAACTTAATGAGAAAAATAACATGAGCAAAATCAAAGAAAAAATATTAGCATGGAAATGTTTACATAAAAATTGTTCATATTTTCAAAGTAAAGAGAGTAATTATGACTAAAACAATGAAAAACATGTTCCAAATGAAAAAGAAACAACTTGAGTGATTCAGAATTGAAGAATTTTTATTATTAATATAAATAACTCACAAATTAGCTGGAATAGAAAAGGGTGTATATTTATTCATTTAACTGAAAAATTTATATACAGCAGAATCCAACTGTTTATGGTATCTGAGCTCTTTCTTCATCTTTTGGTTCTGTTTCACCATGTGTTGCCTTCATTTTGAGACAGCCCTTTTCCCATTTTTGGTAAGAGAATTGCTGGCAGTTCCAAGGATGCAGCCTTCTTCCTCAATTATCTTAAAAGAAGCAGAGCCTCTCACCAGCAAAATCTAAGTTAAGCTCTAGTTTGCTCTTATTGGGCCATGTGCTCACCCTGCACCAGTCACAGGAGTGAGAGAAGAGTTCTCTGATTCATCAATCCTTGGTCACACCCATCCATTTAGTAACATCAATTTACCCAAGGCAAGTGGACTGATTTGGTCACAAAGTCTGATTCCTCAAAGAGTCCTGATCCCAGAAAAGTGAGAGCTAGGCCATACTACAAAGGACTTGCCTAAGTACAAATATAGATAAAAATGACAACTTAGCAGAAATTTTCTTCACTTTGATTTATAGCAAAATGGAGGAGGGTAGAAATATTAAAGAATGAAGGAGCAACCTAACACCTCCCTAGTTCCTTGTAGAGGCATGCTTGAAGTTCGGTATGCAATGCTTCCTTCATGTGTAGCAATCTGCCAGTCAGAGGGACTGTGAATTTTCAGTTCAGTGCCAAAAGTATACTGTTAGCCTGGTGAAAAAGATACATCAGCACCCTAGATTCTACCTACTATTATACAAGGAAATTTTTCCAGCCCTACAGTTGCATACTGTGTGTTCTATTTCTTACTGCATCCTTGGCCTACCTTAGAAGATAGACTGGATACTGGTTGTTAAAAGCATGTAATTTAATGTACACCAAAGGACAGGAGACAAAAAATAATTAAGTATAAGTAGATGAAAAATAATATGCACTAGTAATGAAGTAATTGTAAAGTGATGAAACACTGAAGTACTTTTCACTTTGCTTGGAATGATTTTTAAATTTATCCAATTCAAGTAAGTTGAAGACATAGAAAAAAAAAAAGCCCCTCTTATATACTGTCCAAGATATTTTAGGTTGGTGATATTTCTACAAGGCAATCTGGCATGAATTTATCAAGCTTTAATATTAGATTTTCCTTAAAATAGTAATGCTTTCACTAAAAATACCAATGTTTACTCTTAAAATGTTTATATTTATAGAAATATATATGAATATGCATGCTTGAAATATAAAATACAAGTATAGTAATCTAGTAATTGATGATAAAAATTACCTGGGAATATAATAAACACTTGATTGATCTATATTACACTTCCATGGAGAGATTCTACTATTTTTCTTAATTTTGAATATGAGTATTTTATTTTATTTTTTGCGGTACTGGGGATTGAACTCAGGGGCGCTCTACCTCCGAGCTATACCCTCAGCCCTATTTTTTTTTTATTCTTTATTTTGAAACCGAGTCTCACTGAGTTGCGGAGTGCCTCACTAGGTAGCTGAGGCTGACCGCAAACCCGGATCCTCCAGTCTCAGCCTCCCGAATGCTGGGATTACAAGCGTGTGCCACCACGCCCGGCTGAATATGAGTATTTTAAATTTTGATTGTTGATAGTTAGAGTTCACTTTGGAGAATTAATATTTATTTCTAACTTTATTTAGATTTTTCCAACAACATACTTTTTAAAAAGCCTAGATTTTTTTAAACTCAAAAAGATGTTTATTTTACTAGTCACTTACACTCAATATACATTGAGAAAGGCTACATTTCCAAATTTTAAGGATTTACACTAATAGAAGAATATTGTTAGTAGATTTCTTCATCTTGAAAAAAGAACATCTGAGTAGTATAACATGTTATAGTATATAAACTTACGAGGTGATATTAGAAATATAATTCATGTTCTGACCACAAAATACTGGAATCACATATATTTTAATGGAACACACGTATTTTGTAATGTAGTCTGTGCATATTATTTGGTACCCACATTGTAAGCCCCAAATCACCATTTTTTCAACATAATGACAGGTAAGTATAAATTACATTAATAGAGATAATAAAAATTTTACTTATAAAAACATAAGATTATAGAAATGCTGTCCTAACAGTACATTTTACATTAAACAAGTTTATAATCAAATGCAGCTAAGTTTAACTCCAAGATATTCAATGTACTGGTCTAAATAAAAAGCAAAAAATAATTAGCAGATGTATATAAGGCATATTTTAGCAGATACTTAAATTGAAAAATCATAAATTTGAGATGAACGTTTTCTTAAAATTTAAAGTGAAACTCATTATTTTCTGTCAAGTGCAGCTTTCTTGTTACTTTTTCCTTAAAAAAGAATGAATCTGAGAATTCTATGACATAATTCTTTTCCTGAAACATAGGAAAAATTTCTTTTTTATAAGAAAGGCCAGGACATTTTCTCTCTATATATATTTGTTTAAAGTAAAATAACTCAAAATTTTCTTAAAATAATACATTTTTCCAATCTATGTTTTAGAGATCAGGTTCTTATTATTTGTAAATGTATTTTTGTGATTTTTTTCTCCTCTATATTCTATTATTTTAGTAATTACTATAGTATTTAGTTGTGATTGTTGGAACTGCTATTATTTCTTGAACAGTCAAAAGGAAATAATTAGGTTGTTAGTTTCCTAGATATTGCTTCCAAGTATCAGTCTGTTTGACCAGGTTAATGACTTAGGCATTACCATAAAATGTTTCCAAATACTACCACCCATACAGAGCAAACATGCTTCCTCAAATACTTCTATGATCAAAAGCCCACATTCCTTTCACTCTTCATTATACTCTTCCATGGTTATGACATTATTTCACAGTGTCAAATGAAATTCTTTCATCATTAGCCAAGTGGTTACTTAAAAAACACTTTTTTGGGAAGCCATTGGAATTAGCATGTAATCTAGCTTTGAATAAAAATCTGGAACAGTTTCCAATTTCAAACTTCTAATTTAGGTACACATGAGACACTTTTTTGCAGAAAATTAAGATTCTTATTCATAAAGGTGTAAAATATGTAGAGTTCTGAAATTAGGCTGCCTTAATTCTAGTATAGTTGTTTTTGACTACTATTATCACTTCAATACCCACTCCAAATGTAACATACTTTCTTGTTCTTAGATGTAGCCGTGTCTTTGTAGGAAGAGCACCTTGGAAATGCCAGGATTATTAGGGGACTGGAATAGACTATTATCTTCTTTCCCTAATATTCCCACTGAAAGGAGTGAAATCATTTAGTAACTATAACATTTATTGAACACTTATTATTTTCTAGTATTTTACTGAGTACTTTATAAACATTGTCTACTTTAGTAGATAGAACACAAAAAGTACCTGAATTTAGACATGAATATGAAAATTTTTCCATTAAATAATTTTAAAAAATTAATAATTCTTCCATGTTCAAAATTACTGTGCTATTGGATTGTAATTTATGCTCTTATCTGTTTCTAGAGTTACTGTTCTTCACTATCTTTCTTTTATTTGATAAATAATAATATTGTTTTATTGCTGATTTATACATCTATGGAAATATAACATTTTTTTTTCCTGAAACAATGCAGAACAAAAAATATATATAAAACTTGTTTATGTCACCACCATGGACCAATTGTTTCATAATAGCCATGACACTGAAACAACATCATAGGATAATTAGAAATTTAACATATGGAAAAATAAGCTGGGGTATTTTGTGATTAATCTTTATTATGAGGAAAGATGTTTGACGAAACATAGTCACTGAAGGTGGAAGAATAAATTGTATTTGTAGTGGAATGTTGCAGCTATTGTTTTTTTGCTTGTTCTATCTTTTAAGAACTAAAGCAACTTAATGTATTTAGGGTAGCATATTCATAAATAAAAGTTATAATGTAATTTGATAATGCTAGAATGTTCATTTAAATCCAAACAAGATTATCATGAGAAGAAGCACTCACTCTTCCATTATAGTACAGTGGGATTGGAAATATGAGATATAAAGCTGAGTTAAAAGTATGTGAAAAAGGAGTGAGGCATAGGGTCAAGTTGTTGGTGAATTCCTGAATGACTCAAAGAAACAGCAATATAGGAATGAAATAGGCGTCCAGTGTTCATTTGAGGGGATGTGCCCGTGGCCAGTAGCAGGGAATCTTGTGAGGACTGTGATATCCAAACAGTAGCACTGTGCATCCCTTGTGGTGAGGCTAGTACTGCCGCCCTTCCATTGGTGTTTCTTCAACATAGGTGATTCCTCGTCAGCATAAAACTTTTTTTTTCTGACTTTGCTCAGTGTTTTCTAGATTTATCTTCATGTAAGCGATTCTTATTTTAGTCATAATACTCAGAAAATCAGAAAGTGAATTTTGGACCCCCTAAGTGTAGAGAAAGGAAGACCTCTCCAACCTCCTCACTCAAGTCCTAATAAAGAAAGTCAGTTTAGTTTTTCTTCCTGAACCAAGAAAATGATGAAGCCCTCCTATGTTGAATTCAAATAAGGACAGTAAAAAAGGGAGGGATTAGGTAGTATCACTCTATCCTGTACAATTCTATTTAAGATCAAGTGATATATATGTGATTTGTGTGTGTGTGTGTGTGTGTGTGTGTGTGTGTGTGTGTGTGTGTGTGTGGTGCTGGGGATGGAATTCAGGGGCATTTTACCTTTGAGCTACACCCCCATACTATTTTCATTATTTTATTTAGAAGCAGGTTCTCACTAAGGTGCAGAGGGCCTCACTGAGTTGCTGTGGCTAGCCGTAAACCTGTGATCCTCCTGTCTCAGCCTCCCAAGTATTGGGATTACAAGCTTGGGCCACCATGCCCGGCTTGATATAATATATATAAAAGCAAAACTACTTTAAGGTTAGAAACTCAGTTTTTTGTTTTTATTACTCATTTAGCACCTCAGATGTGTTGGTTTATTTTGCTCATCTATCTTCAGTTAAACTGAAAAATTCCACAGTTATAGCTGGTTTGTGAATGTTGCTGAATATATAGCATTGTTTCCTAGGAGCCTTAGCATAGGGCCTTATATTGTAGGTTCACAGTTTATATTTGTTGACTCATCCTAGGAAACCTTTAAATGTGTTTGATGACAAAATCCTGAAACTTAAGTAAATTAGGGAAAATGTGAAGGAAAACTTTGACTTCAAATATCACTGCTATGAATACTGAGTCATATAAAATGCTCAAGGAAAATCTCTTTGACATTGCCAAAGAAATAAATACACTGTTAGCATAAAATCATTTCTGGTTTCTGAAGAATGACATCTAATTATAAAATACAGTTCTAAGCTAGCAAATGTGTTTGCTTTCAATTCCTTTCTTGATAGGGTCTAAAAGAGTACTTGCTGGCAAAGCAGGACTTTATAAATGGTTTGATTTCATCTCATCGCATTAATGAGGAGGCAGAAGTTAATTTTTACAGTTAAATTCAAAACATTTAAAAATCTAATCAGAAGTCAATTTTCAGTAAGAATAAGGTAAAAATAGACACATGGGCTCATAATTTCGAGTCTCCTATCTTATAAAACACATGATGTGATTTGACTCTGAATGCAGTTTAGACTAATAATTTAGTTCTTTCCTAATAATTAGTTTATACCTAAAACATGTTGGAGTTGTGCCATCTGCGAAAGATGATATAACTACTATTTATTTTTTAGCACACACCCCCCCACACACACAATGCCCAATGATGGAACATAGAAATAATAAATTCCCATTCAGAAAGGGAAAGAAAAGAAGGCACACAGGGGCTACTTGCCCATTACAATTTAGAAATACACTGGAAAAACAATGAAAAGTCTCCAACAATGTGCATGAAAGGTAGGGTGGACCTGTATGAAACTCTAATTTATTTCCACAGAATAATTATTTTTCCACTTTTCTCTATTATTCCTTGATCTCTCCATTTGAAAACTTATTTCTGTTTTACTTTTTCCTTGGTCATAACCAAATAGAAGAATAAATGCCTTCCTTGGAACTATAAAAGCCTTCAGAATTTTCCTCAGGCTAGAAGGAAATTATCTATCAAGGTTTTTATTATTTGCTTTAAATTGGAAGTAGTCAAAGACCTCTTTGCTTCAAATTTTTAAATTTTTAGCAATAATATTCTCTCAAATCAGCAGACTGATGATTTGTCTTATTGTAATTTTGCATGTACCAGTAATCACATACTCAAAGTCCTTCTCTAGATATAGTTCTCAAATTTCTTTCTTTCACTGCTTTTCACCAACTTGTTTTGCTCTTAATTTAACGGTAACCACCTAGTTAGGGAATGAGTGGAGAGGCCATACATACACTTATTGATTTTAGCCTCGATTTGTTTTATTCATCTGATGTGTTTTTTCTGGGTCTTTTAGTCCTTTTAAAATTCCATCACCAACTGCTTATAGTCTATAAACCGAGTTTTTCCAATTCTGGAAAGCAAAGAACTTCAGGGCTCTATCTTCCATTTTATGTCTGCTTGCAAAATGATTTATTATTTATTCTTGTGTTCATCTCTTTGATGGTAATAACTTTTTAAAAGTAGTCAATACTGTTCAAAGAATAGTAATTTAGTATAAGCATATTATTCGTGTGATGATATTTGGAGGTGAAGCCTAGGAAGGTAATTAGGTCATGAGAGTGGAGCCCTTATGAATAATATCAGTATCCTTAGAAAAGAGATCAGATGTGTAATTTGCTCCTTTTCCACTATGTGAGGATATAAACAATATATTTGTAGTCTGCAACCTAGAAGGTGGCTCTCATCAAAACACAATGGTGTTTTCTTCCTCATGTCACAACTCCAGTATCCACAATTGTTAGAAATAAGTGCTTTTTATAAGCAACTCAGCATATGATACTTCATTAGAGCAGCCTAAACTAAGATAGCCATTTACCTTCAAGCAAGTACTCAACAATTCAGTCTTGTTTAATTTTGCAATCCTGAGATTAAATGCATGATTCCTAAAATGATTCCAAAGGGGATCCTGAAGACAGGCCAGAAGCTTTATATTTTATTTTCAACCACTTCCACTAGCCAGAAGGAGGAAACCTGAACTCAATCCAGGTGCAAGAATGTGAAGTCAAGCTGGGCGTGGTGGCGCACACTTGTAATCCTAGCATTTGGGAGGCTGAGACCAGAGGATCTGGGTTCGCGGCCAGCCTCAGCTACCTAGTGAGGCACTCCGCAACTTAGTGAGACTCGGTTTCAAAATAAAGAATAAAACAAAACAAAACAAAACAAAAAACTAGGGCTGGGGGCATAGCTCGGAGGTAGAATGCCCCTGAGTTAAATCCCCAGTAACGCAAAAATAAATAAATAAATAAATAAATAAATAAATAAATAAATAGAATGTGAAGTCATTCTGTTATGAGGAAAAATAATTTGATGAACTTCCAGCCAGTATGCACCACATATCTCTTGCTCTTATTTTTTAATAATAATAATGATGATGATGAATCTCAACAAATAGTGTAGAAAAAACTTATTATAAATTATCTAACTAATTTCAAAGACCAGTCCAATTTACCCCTGACACATTGTCATTGAAATTTCCAATTTTCTAGAAATGAAATTTCTATTTTTTCTAGTGACATCAATTTTCATTTATTTACATTTTGCTTTTTCAGCATATAACTTTGTGTACTTATTTGGCCTTATTGTTTAATTAATTCCCTTGCATTTGAGGAAAGAATAATCCACTCTACATTCTTCTGTAAAACTTCAGAGTTTGCAAGAAGGAAAATTCCTAAGGAGAAAACACACATGCCTAAGAAGAAATTCCTTAACCTCTTCATCCATTTTCTTTACTGCAAGGAATAAATAATTTTAGTAGAGCAGTAATCACTGGTTGTATCAATTTCCAAAACCAAAGCAAGCACTGGACAACATTCAAGCTCTAGGGTTTGAGAAGTATGGAATTATTCTCTAGGGATCTTTAGGGATAGTTGTTGAGTTTATCTTAAACTAAACTCTGGAACTTTAGAAAATGACAGGGTACCAATTAGTCAGAATTATAAATGTGAAATATGAATCTTTGTCAATCCCATAATATAGCAAAAATTTCCTGTAAAGAGTGGATTCTCCTATTTGCAAGTCCATAAATTACCTTTAAGTGCAGGACCTTGGAGATGTTCACAGAAATGGGGGATCAATCTGATTCTAAATCTGCTGAAGCTTTCTGATATTATAACCAACATTCACAGTTCTAGATTTTGGACACTGGAATGGAGTTCCCAAGAATTTCTCAATTTTCTGTTAGAATTATTTCATTCCTGCAGTCCCATCAGCTGTTTACTTGCAAGATCCCAGGTAGGTACCCAGGGGATCAGGTTTCCACTGGTGACACAGGGAAGGGAATTTGAGCTAGCACAATCATGGCTGCATTGAGCTCTTCCTTTCCCCAAAGGACTCTGATTATATAACACAACTACTGGAGATTGGTATAAAAGATAATTTACAGTTTGTTTTTACAGAGGGATATTTTAAATGTTTTAAATCTCTGGACTCATAATTTTGAAACTTTTTTCTTTTCTGTTTGACATAATCTGATCTCAACCATTACATTTTTCATCAATTTAGCATCTTTGACGTTACTGTCACGATGACATTATTTTTAACTATATGTATGTGTGTGTGCTTGTGTGTGTGTGTGTATGCGTGTGTGAGTGTGTGTGTAAGCATTTTCTTAACAGATTGGAAATCATAGTAAAAATGTACTATCAGCTTAGATCTAAAAAAAACATTAACTATTATCCCTAAATCCTAGAAAATAACTCTCAAAATATAACAGTTATAAGCCAGAGTTACCTGTGATTCAATTTTTAAAATTATGATTAAGAAAAACTCAAATAAATAATTTGAAATAAGTAAAATTCTTTAGCAATATTTCCTTAAAAATATAATAAATGAGCTGGTGGCTCATACTTGTAATCCCAGTACTTGGGAGGCTGAGAAAGAAGGATCCTAGTTTTGCTGAGAGCCTCAGCTATGTAGTGAAGTCCTCCGCAACTTAGTGAGACCCTGTTTCAAAATAAAGGACAAAAATAGGGCTGAGGATGTAGCTTGGAGGTAGAATGCCCAAGTTCAATCTCTAGTAAGACACACTACACACACACACACACACACACACACACACACACACACACACACACACACACAAACCATCATTATGTGTGTGTGTGTGTGTGTGCACTCTGCCATATATATATATATAAAATGGAAAGCCATACCAACATAGTTCAAGAGCATTGTAGTTATCTTGTAGATAAATCAAGTTTTGGGATATTTTGATTAGATTTTTATCAAAAATGAAAAGTTATGGGTTTTTATTTTTCTGTCTTCAAGTAGAGGATTTTATTTTTCTTTTCTATTTTCTGACTTTCATAATGCTTAGCTCATGTGACATTACTTATTACATCATTTTACATTTTACAGTGTAGGTAGTTGAAACATGTATTCTGAGACTACATAAACTATTAAACCTAATTTTATTAGAGATCATAATATATTTTTGTGATCTAGAACATTCCACAAGTAACTATTATTTTTACAATAGCAGAATACCTAGAAATTGTGTAAATTTAACTATGTGCATTAATTTAGCTTCTAAGAATATACGGAGAAAAATAGTGAAAAATTCCCTTTTCTGTTAATATCTACTTTGCCATCTTAGCAACAACAACAACAAAACAACCAAAAAGAGCGCCACAGGAATAATACACTTTGGAGGCATTCTAAATCTAAAAAGTAAATAGTCACCATGAATAACAAAGCGTTACACAAGACCTCCTCCCTTAGCACAAACTTAACACTGTTTTTTCTGGAATATTATTAAATCAAAATATATTGAAAGTGATTTTCAATGGTCACATCTGCTACCTGTTTAGAAGAACATGGATGTGGAAAGCAACATATTCACCAGGGAAATACCTTACAGTGGGCAAGTGTGGGCATGGCCCAGGAGCCAATGTTAATATTATTCTTTCAAGTGTTTTTAACGAACATAAACATGACCTTTTATTGACTCATGTAAGACTCTTAGTGGAAATTTTCTAGTTCATGTTACAATAACTGATCTTTAGGGATTCAAGTGGGCAATTACTCAACTAAATAAAGTGATTGCTTTTCTAATCTGCTCTTGTAATGTTTAGTTAACATTTTCAAAACAAAGTGACACTATTTCATGTTTCCTTTTTCTTATGAGTCATATGGGACTATCAATGAATTCCTGCAGTGCTATTATAAACTGGATCTTAGAAATGCATTATGTTCTGTGCAAATATCACAAATGTGAAGTTGAGAACAAAATTGGAAAATGTTATTTTAATATTCCAATTGGCAGAGCACATTTTTCAAGAATCTAAGAAAGAACATATTTCCCTCATGATTTTAAATTCATAATTAAAATTACATTTTCCCTGTTAGACCAAGGAAGAAGAAAATAGTCAGTCTGGGAACAAAACTATCAAAGATAATCTTCATGCATATTTGAGAGATAGATACACTCTTGGGACTTCAAGTATCAGTACTGAGTGTGAAATTTTTAAAATGAGTATCATAGAAGTATCCTTATGTCGATGAAGATTCATTCTTGAAATAGAGATAAGAGTTGGGCAAGAGGCTGGAAAGCTTTTGATTGTGTTATCAGAGTAGAGTAACCTTATGGGAAGGTTGTGAAGTTTCCTGACACTTATTCAGTGGCACATACAATAACATATCAAATTTACTCTGGTAAACTGTAGACAGATAGTGATGGAGATGAAACATCAAAATAGCCAGGACATGGGGTAGAAGTCAATAAACTCTTGAGACAGGAGTATTCACTCAGGATTATCCTAGGAAAACTTGGAAGTTAATATTCTTGCATTTTTTTTCCTCAGTATTTCTGGCTCCAGGAACCAACTCTCATGTTCTGAGGGCTTTGGGCTGCTCTCTTCCTATGTGTACTCACATGTGATTATTGCCATTCAGAACTGATGACTTGCAAACTTTTCCCCTTCTTGGAACTCAGTCCAAGCCATTTCCTTGGTGTTTCATAGTACTTCAATATGACTATGACTCAAACTAAATTTATTTTTCCTACATCTGCACCTTGCCATACATCCTATTACTTCCCAGCACTCAGAAGGTTTTATAAATCTATCCTCTTCTCTTTTAGTGTGTCAAGAATGAACCTAGAGGGTTCAGCTCAAAATATCTCCCTATTTTTGGAAAAGATACAACTGAGTCTAATGCTTTCTATTCTGTGTTGAAAAGTGGTTACAAGGGGCTCAAAGGGACCTTACTGGTCACAAGAATTGGTGAAGAAAATAGGAGCAACCAAGTGGGATTTGGGAAATATTCAACAATAATATCCATTAAGTTCAATTTTTGTTCTCTGGGCTTTCATGGGGGTATAGTGAGAGGTCTAAGAGTAGTACCCAATATTATATGTACCTTGGCATTGGCGAAAAATCGAGAATTCCTTGAATGGTCTAACCACAAGCTCCTTCCCCCATTCTTCTATGGATAAAGCTCCCTAGGCAAACAGTCCTCTTATCATGTGGAACGGACTCTAGTTTCCCTGCTAGATCATCAAATTATCCAAACAAGCCAATTACAGTCTTCTCTTGGAATTGGTATGGTGGTACCATGCTCTCTTGATACAGCCTGCCTGCCACAGTCCTTGGCAAAACGAACATGTGACCCCATGTAGTATATGGTATCTGATGTCTCCAGGGTGTAAGCTTATAAGATTAATAAATGCTGTTAGTGTCATCCATCCAATGATGTGTGTGTTGTGTTCAGCTATCACCCTAAGATGGGGATCTCTCATCACCAAAATGATGATGATGAGGCAATTAAAAGAGAGTGGTACACTAGATTTGTATGGATATCCTATGGGAATACAGATTTTGCTCTTTTCTTCCTTTTAGGGTTTTGGAAAGATATTTGTGCACTAAAGAGGAACAAAGCACATTAGAGTGAACTTGGTGGCAGAGTGTTCTAAAATACTAAATTGTAGGGTGATATGCATGGAAACAAAAATTCCTCTGCCCCTTTCACTCAAATATCCCTGTCCCCCCATCTGGCTTCTTTGGTTGAAGTATGCAACACAAATATTATCATTTGTAATAGGTGTCACAACTTGAAAATTTGGAGCGATTTTGCTTGGAATGTGGTGTATTTTTAAATGTTACTTATTACTTGTCACTATTATACTGTTATTTGCTATTACGTTCTTTTCTAAGCTGCATCTTTCTTGGGCTTTCATAACAACACAAACTTGGTTTTATTTCTACTTCTTTTTTGCTCTCCTGTCTTGGATTTTCCTCTTATAATCAATCCTTACATGGCAGAGCCCATCATGATATTTCTTTGTGCACTTTTCTCTTCTTATTCTAGAAGTATTTATTCTAAGCTACTGTGGCTTCAATTATCATCTCTGGACATGCTTATCTCAGGTTAATATCTCTGTCTAGATATCTTTGCTGAGCTTCAGACCATACATTCCAATGCCCTCAGAGCATATTCCATTAGTTGTTCCAAGGTACATCAAACTTGGCATTACTGTATCTGAGTATTCCTCTACCTTCTTTTTATGATTTTATTTACTCAATTCTTAAATGTGTCACATGTCTATATTCTTCCTTGTATCTTCATTATCACTATCATTGTCCAAGCCATAAAAATCTCCTTAAACTCCTAATTGGTCTCCTTGAATCCCCCTCTGCCCTATGCAGTCCATTCAGTTCTCATATTTTGTCCAGAATTTTTTGTTAAATATGTATATCTGATCACATTATCACCTGCATAAAATCCTGGAGTGGTTGCTTGCAAATGTCTTCCAGCTGGATTCTTAGACAAGCTTACAATACCCTCCATTTGTCCTTTTCTGCCTTTATCTCTCTACTTTCTCACAATATCAGTTTTCTTCTTTTTGCTCCAGTCATTTTGAGTTTCCTTTAATTTGTTGAGTACACCAATTTTTCCCCTTCCAAGCTTTAGGATACAATATCCCTCTTGATCTTTATCCTGCTAATTCTCAATTAGGACTCAGAATAATGTCAGCGCTTAGGAAAGTCATTTTGATGCATTGGACTAAGTCAGGCTGCTTGGTTAAACACTACCAAAGTGTCTCAACCTTTGTAAGGAATTTACTACATTTGACATTATATCTTTTAGGTCTGTGTCCTCAATGTCAAATTGTAAAATCACAAATCACAAGAGCAGGGACAACAGCTGTGTATTTCACCATTGTATCCCCAGTGGCTTGCCCACAATAAATTCATAGCCTTTACTACTCATTGAATTAATAATTGAAAGAATACATGACATGGTTTGAATAGAAAGGAAATGAAATGACCAGTGTTTTATATTTAGGAGTTGAATTAGGGGGAAAGTTATTGGAGCAGCTAATGACAAAATCAAGAATTGCCAGGAAGTGAGTGTCACGATTCACGGGCACAGCCTCATAGTGGTGCATTTCTCTGCCCTTTCCAGTAACTGCAAACCCTCTAGTCATTTTTTTTCTGAAATTTAAATTTCTTTTCCTGATATGATTATTGGTAATATAATAAATTTTACAGGAGGAAAGGGTGCAAAATATTCCTATTTAAAAGTCTCTTTTTTTTCATCTAAAATATCTCTTTTCCCTCCCTTCTTCTCCTTACTCTATCCCAGTAAAGGTATTTAGTTGATTGCTATTTGTTTTCCACTTACCTATTCAACTGATGGCATCATTGGTAACTTTTTGGCGGTCAAATTGTAGTTTACTATGTGTAAGTTATTATTCATTATGCACTTTAAATACAATTGGCTAAAATATGTGCTCACACTGAAAAACAAAGATTAAAAATTCAGCCCCCTTTTTTGCTACTATTTTAATTCTAGAGAAGTTGCTATATGATAACAATAATAAATATAATTTTGTCAATTTAATTATTTTTGTGGTACTTGGGATTGATTTCTGAACCCTACTGCCAGCCCTATTATACTATTATATATATATATATATATATATATATATATATATATAATATTTATTTATTTTGAAACAGGGTTTTACTAAATTGCAGAGGGCCTCACAAGTTTACTGAGGCTGGCCGCACACCTGTGATCCTTCTGCCTCAGCCTTGCAGATTGTCAGTTTAATTATTCATCAGAATTTTGAGTATTATAAATATTTAGTTATATTTTCACATTTAAAAAATAAGATCCTCAAATAAATCAAGTGATAAAAATAGGGCAAGAACTTCATTAACTATAGGAATGTTTTCACAGTTCAAGCTATGTAATTTTCTAGACAATCTATGGAAGTAAAAGGAATTTTTATGTTTTCTAGCTTAAGTATAAGGCAAAAGTCCTTTAAGCACAAAACAAACTCATGCATACACAAACACACCACACCAAGGCCCCATGATTATGAAGTAAATAATGTAATTCCTTAGTATTTCTTAAATTATCAAAAAATCAGTGTTATTTGTCTAAATCTTATTGAAGACTTTTTTGTTTAAACAAAATTGAGTGATAATTATATTGTTATGCACTTACAAATTAAATTCAGTAATATCACTTGTTTTCTGATCATGAACTCTTAAAATTAGCTTTAAAGAATAAACTAAATTCCAATGATTAGGTAGCCTTAGCATTAATCACACAATACTCCTTTTGTTCACATAAGTGTTTATGCTTTCAGTTCCATGAATCTCTACAAACCGTGACATGCACATAAGTGCATTCTGAATGGAAGAAAAAAAATTGAAAAATTCATGGACTATCTAAGTGCATTCCATGTTGAACAATTCCCATCAGTACAGTGTGTGTGTTCTGAAATAGGTGGGCATTTTTCCACTGCTGACTTTTAAAATTATTATAATATGGAGATCCATTTATATCTATAATCTGACTTTGCCAATTGTTATGGCCCTTGTCTGATTTTTTCTTATATGATAGCTAATTATTGCTCTTATTGCTCGTCTAACTCTTTGCAAACAGGGAATTTATTATATTCAGTTTTATGTCCCTATATATAGAATATCCCTCTTGTTACATAGAAGGTCCTCAATAAATATTTGCTTGACTGAATTTGCTTTATGAACATGGCAAATTTGAAGTTTTGGTATTATTAGTTTCCTGTTTCTCATATTGCAAGAGAAATAAAAGACTCTACCATCTATCACTTTAATCAAGTGTCTTAGTATTATTACCGTTATATCCTAAATGATTGACCACACAATATAGAGGAAAGAAGATTTATTTGCTCACAGTTTCCTTGGAGATTTTTGGGTTCAGTCCATTTGAAGTCCAAGGCCGTGGATTCCAGGACATGGTGGTAGAAAGCAGAGAAAGGAAGAGCAGAAGATTTCACTCTCACATCATGGAGACTGTAAGTAAGAGAGAGAGCATGCCAGAGTAGGAGGGCCCATATATAATCCCCAATGCTATACTCCCAGGGACCCACCTCCTCCAGATATATCCTACCTGCTTAAGTTTCTATACAGATAAATGCATTGAAAGACTTATCCACTGCTAAGATTACAACCAAGCCCCCCTTCCAACATTGTAACCCTGTTTCTGTGAAAGCAAGGGGGACACTCTACATCCAAACCATCACATCAAGGAAGTAAATAATTCTTATTGCTAAGGGAGAACACCTGCTTGACAGAGTGGTGATTTGGGCTGATTTGAAAACAACCAAATATTTTTGGGGATTCCATCTTATATTTAACAAAGGGATATGTGTAGAAGTTTACTCACTTCTAGACAATATCTATAGTACATTATTCTCTTTATGTTATTAATATTAAAATATAAACTGTCACTTACAAATTGAATTGACTAAGTCACTCTTACAAATTATTTTATGTGAATTATTTTTACATTAATAGGAAATCTACATGTTTGTATTTGAATAAATTTCATTGTTTGATAAATGCTCAACTTACCAATTTTATAAGTATTTTAACATGTTATAAAAGTATTTTAAATATATGCCATAAAATTATATTTTAAAAATTTAAAGCTTACATTATTAGCAATTGGGGAGATTAAAATAAAAACTACACTGAAGTTCCATCTAATGCCAATCAGAATGAGAATCATCAAAACGTCAAACAACAGCCGGGCGTGGTGGCGCACGCTTGTAATCCCAGCATTCGAGAGGCTGAGACCGGAGGATCCGGGTTCGTGGCCAGCCTCAGCTACCTAGTGAGGCACTCCACAACTTAGTGAGACTCGGTTTCAAAATAAAGAATAAAAAATAGGGCTGGGGGTATAGCTCGGAGGTAGAATGCCCCTGAATTCAATCCCCAGTACCGCAAAAAAAAAAAAAAAAAAAAAAAAAAGTCAAACAACAATAAATACTGGCAAGCATGTGGGAAATAGGAACTCTTCTACACTTTTTGTGGAATTGCAGGTTAGTATAGCTGCTATTGAGATTAGTGTGGAGATTCCTCAAAAAATTAGGGATGGATCTACCATATAATCTATATTGATATAGGTTATCTTTCCAAAGGGACTGAAATCAGAATATTACAGTAGTATATGCATATTCATGTTTGTTGCAGCACAATTCACAATAGCCAAATTATGGAACCAATCCAGATGCCCATCAATAGGTGATTGGATTACAAAGTTATGGGGTATATACATAATGGAATACTGATCAGCAATAAAGAGCAAAATAATGACATTTGCAGGAAAATGGATGGACCTGGAGAACATGTTAATTGAGATTAGCTAGTCATAGAAAGTGAAGCGTCACATGTTTTCTCCAATATGTGGAAGCTAAAGAGTAATCAGGATACCAGAAGGACTTTAGATAAAGGAGGAGAAATTCCAGTAGAGCCAGGGAGTTGGTCCAAGGGAAGGGGTTGGGAGGAGAGGGAGAATCAATGAAGGAAACACTTCCTTTGATGTTATGTGCATGTGTGAGAATACCAATGCCAATATCAATATCCTATATGGGGAAGGGGGAGAGTGGAGAGGAAGCCAGGGGAGAGCCCACCAAGTGCTGTGTGCATGTGTGTCACTATCATTACGAGCTACAATATGATGTGAGACTGTGATGCACTAATGAAGTGTTAAAAAAAAAAAAAAAAGCTTACATTGTTATATAGGAACTCAGAACTTTTACTTTTCTTTCTTTCTTTTATTTTTTTTTGGTGATACTGGGCATTGAACTCAGGGGCATTCTACCACAAGTTATACCCCCAACCCTTTTAGTTTTTAATTTTGAAACAGGGTCTCCCTAGGTTGCTGAGACTACTAGGTTGCTGAGACTCTCACTAGGTTGCTGAGATTGAACCTGCAATCCTCCTGTCTCAGCCTCTCAAGTGCTGGGTTTACAGTCATGCACCACCATATCCAGCTCCTAGTGCTTTTTTTTTTTTTTTTAATACTAACTCTTTTTTTTTTTTTTTTGCGGTACTGGGGATTGAACTCAGGGGCATTCTACCTCTGAGCTACACCCCCAGCCCTATTTTTTTATTCTTTATTTTGAAACCGAGTCTCACTAGGTTGCGGAGTGCCTCACCAGGTAGCTGAGGCTGGCCGCGAACCGGGATCCTCTGGTCTCAGCCTACCTACCGAATGCTGGGATTACAAGCGTGCGCCACCACGCCCGATTAATACTAACTCTTGCTACTACTTAACTTCTATTTTTACTAAATATCATATAGTTAAATTATACTCAAATCAAGCAAAGAAATATATCAAAACACAGATGAAGGAACCTGAAAGATTTTGTGATACTAAATTAATTGCACATTTAGTTATGGCAACAAATATTTATAACATCATTGCTAGACATAAAAATGTCACTAAACTACCTTCAATAACAAGCCCAAATGATCCATGCTTCTGAAAATAGTAATTCACTTCTGGAAAGAGAGACAATAACGAATAAATAAGACAGGGTTTTCCAAACAATTTCATTGTTTTTTTTTTTTTTTTCTTTTTTAAGAAGCTCTAAAGTAGTGAGTGAATTCTAGAGAAAAAGCTAATTTAAGATGAGGAAAAAATGGCATTTCACATGATATATTTGAATCTCCCTCAAAAGTTTTCTTATTTTTCATTCTTTTTCCTTATTTGGTGACCCTCAGATTTAGCTATCAGAAGAAAATTTTACATAGATGGGAAGAAAACAAAAAGAAATTGGGACTATAATCCTTTAAAAGCGAGAAGAATGTCTCCTTCTTTTAAAGTTACAGTATTGTTTGATTTTTCACCTAACAATTTCTGCTGGTTCTTTCCCCTCTCTTCCTTTTGTTTCATGCTCATGAGCAGTGTAGCACATGCGCGACTCTCTGTGATGATACTGTCTTCAGAGGCTGCAGTTTTTCCTCCAACCATGCTTAGGCTGTGAAGACATGATCTCAGAACTGCAGAGAACTGCAAACTCCCAATTCTTCCTCTGTTGTGAACAGCAGATGTTTATACCACCACTTTATTCCCCAAGTTTCACCCAATGCTTGAGCAAAAACACTCTTTGAGGTTGATATCATTGAGCTCACCAATATTTAGTCTTTCATCAAGAAAACAGCAAAAGAACGGGATCAGAGGAAATCTGAAGAGCAGAGAAAATCCTCTGAACCACACCAACTCATGCCTATGGCTTTTTGCTGTCAGCATTCTTCTTGTAGGATAAGTAGAATTTCAGAGGAATCCCTTTCATTCTTCCCTATAAACTGAGTCCTCGATTCTGTGATTATTCTTTTGAGGAATGTTGTGGTGTCTGATATCTGTGCTGGTTACTTTTGTCAAGTTGGTACCCTAATTGCACAGATATTTTTAGTTTGTCTTTAAAGGAGAAAATCTCAGACCTGTATAAGTAAATGCAAAGGTTATTAGAGCAACAGAAATCCAGATGCTGGAGACTCACAAATTAGTATCTGAACTGAGAATGATTGTGAGTGTGCGTGGAAGGTGACAGAATTTTTCTGTAGTTAGTTTCATGTTCCAGTGCATAGTAGGACACACAAAACAAAAAGACCAATGATAGGGAAAAATGACAAAAGTACTGATTTGTGCTACTTATACTAAAGTTTTTATTTTGTTTTGTTTGTTTGTTTTTTTATAGTCATTTGGCCAAATTTCTGACTCTTCAGTATTTCCTGAATTGGGAAGTCCTGAATCATTATGTGAAAAATAATGTCACATTATGTGAAAAATAATGTCACATGTATTTTATTGAGTTTGTAGTATCTATCAATGTACATGAAAACACTGTCAAAACACTACTCACTGAATTAATTTGTACAAATATTGATTAAAATATTTATACAAACAATATTTGTAATCAATGTAATATATAATACATAAATATATATGGAAATATAAGTATTGTATAAAATATTTAACAAACAATATTTTTTGTTTTTTTTTTTTTTTTTTTGGCGGTACTGGGGATTGAACTCAGGGGCATTCTACCTCCGAGCTATACCCCCAGCCCCATTTTTTATTCTTTATTTTGAAACCGAGTCTCACTAAGTTGCGGAGTGCCTCACTAGGTAGCTGAGGCTGGCCGCGAACCCGGATCCTCCGGTCTCAGCCTCCCGAATAACAAACAATATTTTTAATATATAACAATCTCCTGTTTTTTGTAAAGTCCTCAATAAAGAACACTTGCTCATATATATATTACCTCCAGGTATCTGGACATAGAACTTAACTGAAGATTATGACTTTTATGCACTAAACAGTCTGAACAGATATATAAGGCCATTTTCAATGTCCTACACTAAATCACTACACTAAATTAACACATGCTAATATACTCATATGTTATGAGTATAGTATCATAGATTCAATATTCTTTCAATATTATCAAGTTATTCTATGCTAATGGCTATTTATAAAAATAAATAGTGCATCATGTTAATTGTGGTAAACATCTTGTACATTACCAAATAATGTTATTTATATTTCCTTACTTTTCTGAAATACTGGATACTGGTTCATAGATGTTTCACTTACTATGGGGAATCTCCAGGTTTGGAAAAGCTGAGATGAAGTTGAGTTGTTCCATGTAAGAAATGGATCAATGTGTAGACATGATTGATGTAAGATTATTACTTCATAGAGAAGGGTAGAGATGTGATCTTGGTGAAGACAGAGGAAAAGAGGGTAGTGGGACATTCAGAGAAAAGCTGTCAGAGAAGGTCCAGAAGAGATGTAAAACATGATATTTGGGGAAGATTAAATGATGTGTAATGTAAAATGTGGTGTTAAATACCCATTTCATAGTTAATGTTTATGGCACTAATCATGTGCAAGGCTCTATTCAAATACCTCATCTATTTTTAGTAATTTCAGTCAATAGTCATTAGTCATAGTAAACCTACAAATTAAATAAATTATTTCCATTATATAGATTAGTGGACTGAAGATGAAGAGGTAAAATAATTTTCCCAATGTCATTCAGCAAGTAAAATGCAAGGCCAGGATAAAAAAACTGGGGTTTTATGGTTGGTGAACCTGACCCTGATGTTATACTGGGTTTTCTTTTGGGAAAAGAACACTGCTATGTCCTGCTCTAATGTTCACACATGATGAAAATAGATGCTGCTCTCTTAGCCTGAGGGTATTTGGTGTCAAGCACAGAATAATACAAATGGAAGATTTATAGATGAGCTCTTTGTATTGCATATTTTAAAAGTTTAATTCTGTGCCAAATGGTTTGCTATAACTGAAAAACAATCATAGCATTTGTTTTCTGAAACAGCTCTAAACTTGCTTTCAGTTTCATTATGCTATGTCTAAAAAATTCATGGTATATCTTCCATATGCTTGTATCTCAGTAAACATAACTTTCAGAGAGACAGTTGACTAAAATGTAGCACTACAAACCAACACTTCTCATCCTGTCTCTTTTTGTTACTAAATTAACTTATAGTTTGTCACAAACATGTTGAGAAGTAATTGCTTTTATTATAGTTTAATGGCTATGATGTTTATTTATAATCTATGCTTTATTAACTTTTATCCTTATGATAGTAGAAATCTGAGGTTACTTTTTTTTTCTTTAATAAACCTTCCATTATGATTGGTTTACTATGTTTAATCAATAGACATGCCTTTACATGTACTTCTTGCTTTCTCTGAGGCTAATAAGAAAGTCATTATAGTTACTTCTCTATCATCATATCTCACAAATAAATACCAGAACTTCAAGGCTACGTGTAGAGATAAATATTCTAGAAGAGTGTTCTCTTAAATAAAAATACACTGTAAGATTCTGTAATTTTTAATGGTTAAAATTCTTGTAGTTACCTTTTAAGGTTTTTTTTTTTCCCCCTTTTGTCATTCTTTCTTTATTGCCCCCTTTTTTAATTAACCACCTGGCTAAATATAATATGATTCAAAAAAGTTAATTTATTCGCTTGGCGGACAGGGTCTTTCAATACCAGTCTGAAGGGCAGTGTCAATGCTGACCAGCCGGGGAGAAGGAACTCAGAGGGAGCACTATTTTATCAGAGGCTGCCTGCTGAATGCAGCCTATGGAAGCAGATGGCAGATGCTGTGAGTAAATCACTGAGATGTCTACCATCAGCCACCTGAGTTATTTTTCAGTTCCCACTGAATAGCCATAAATTAGTAGGGGTGTTGACAAGTCTGTCGACAGCATCATATGTCTGGAGTGACCAGGCTTTCATCTTTTCTTAAATAAACAAAATAAAGATCAACTTTAATATGATTAGTAGTTTTAAGGGACTATTTTATTAAAAATTTATAACTAAAAGATGCACTGTCCCATAAAAATGTATTTAAAATGGTCTTATTTAAAAAATTAATAAAGTAACTCAAGATGTGTCAAATGAAATACTTTTTAAAAAGTCAGATTAGTTGCTAAACTAGGTGCATGTGATGTAAAGGAAAACAATATATATTCATAAAACTTAAGTTCTACTTATAAAAATAAAATATAGAATATAAGCCCCACTTATAAATTAAAATGACACAGTTCAGTTTGTTGATGTTGTTACCTAATTCTTACTCAACACTCTAAGGAGTCTCAGACCTGAGGTGCATTTTCATCACTTGACAGAAAAAACAAAGCATTCTTCCATCCTATTTTGACCATTAGGTGTTTGTTTTCAACTTTTATACCCCATGACATACCTATGCTGCTACTCATGTAAGTCAATTTAATATATCAATAGTCATAAAATACCTCTGATTATTGGTATTTGGCTCCCAAGAGATTATCTACACACTTAGCTTCAGAATTTGCTTTCCAGAAGTTGCTACTGCTTCTTCTCTCAGTCTCTCCTTGTCCTCTTCTGATAATACTCTGGACTTAGCCTCAGAGACCCAATAATGACATTAAATTATAGACCCAGGAGCAGAAAACAATTTCAGCCATCAAATTCACTTAAGATTGGCCTTGCTTCTGTTTAGTGTTGCACTACTCTTGAAGGTTACTCTACCAGTGAGCAATTC
>PVLC010017704.1:0-33290 GCA_004027655.1 Graphiurus murinus
GAATTTTACTCAGCCATAAAGAAGAATAAAATCATGTTCTTTGCAGGGAAATGGATGCAACTGGAAAACATTATGTTAAGTGAGATTAGTCAGTCACAAAGAGTTAAGAAACATATGTTCTCCCTAATATGTGGATGCTAGGGAGAAGATGGGGCATAGGAGGGTCTCCAGATGAAAAGGAGAGATCCTCGATAAGCAACGAAGTTGATTTAATTGTAGTGGATGCATGGGGCAGAGGGACACCCTAAAGCACATGATGTACTTACACAATCATATCAAGGTCACTCACTGAAGTGAACCTGAGGGGGAGGGAGGAGGAGGGAATGGGGTGGGAATTGGGGAAGGGGTCAAATGAGAATTGTGTGCAAAGATGTTGTTAACAAAAAAAAAAAAAGAAAGGAGAGGGAGGGAAACAGGGAAGGAGGGAGAGAGGGAAAGAAAGAAAAAAAGGTTTTAGTTCAAGCTCTGCCATTTATTGTCTCAATTAGGTAGACTCTCATTTTTATCCACTTTACAGGATTATCACAAGGAAATAAATTAAGACTATCATGTATGTGCAAGCATTTCAAAAACTGTAAACCCTTAGATCAGAGATTACTCCTGAACTTGATCTAGTAAGACAGTTGTTCTCCTTGTAAAACCCACTGAGATGTTAGCAGTGCAGGAGCAGTTTGAATGCTGGCTCCATCCAAACAGGGCATATTAAAACTTCATCGACACTTTATATTTTGTTCTGACAAAATAATAAGAAATGTCAATTTTAAAATAATGAGACATGTTAATCTATCAACACAATATTTTATAGACTTTATGATTGGCTTAATCTACCTGCTTATAATCTTTTGTTTTCCTCAGAGACTTTCCATCAGACATGTTAATGTAAGTCTAATCTTCCCAAGTATGTTCATTTTTAGCTAAAAATGAATATGGTAGATTAACATAAATTAACAATAGACAGAGATAAGACTATTATTTGGAGAGATAATATTTATCGTCGTCATCATCATCATCATTATATCAGCTCTTATATAGCCATGCATAAATATGAACCTATAAATATTCATATTAAATTCCGATTGCTTCTGTAAGAAACTATTACACATTTAAACAACAAAAATTTATTATCATTCTAGTTCTAAAGTCCAAAATTCCACAGTGGGTTAGTAAGACTGTGTTCCTTCCAGATGTTCAAAGGAAGAATAATTCCCTTGCTTTTCTTTCTTACACAATCTTCTCACAGTTTTTGTGTACATGGCTCCATATCACTGGCTCGCCCCACCCCCTACCTTTTTTGTGCTGAGGATTGAACCCAGGAGCATTTTACCTCCAAGCTACACCACCCCCAGCCCTATTTTATTTTTTATTTGGAAACAGTTCTTGTTAAGTTCCTGAGGCTGGCTTCGAACATGTGAATCTCCAGACTCAGCCTCCCATAACAGGCATGTGCCACCACGCCTAGCTCCATATCACTCTTGCTTCTGCTTTCACTGTCACATCTCTGTCTCTGCCTCCAAGGTACACTCCGGGCTCTCTATTATTAAGGACTCTTGTGATTACACTCGCCCACCTGGACAATACAGAACAAGGCTCCCAATTACAGAACCTTGATTACCTCTACAAAGTCCCTTTCTTCACATAATGTAACATTCACAGATTCTCAGGATTAAATGTTGGCCTTTTTTTGGGGAAACCATTATCATGCCTATTGCTAGGGGCTAAATGTTATCTCCCCCAGATTCATAAGTTGAAGTATTAACCTCTAGTACCACAGAATGTGACAGTATTTGGCAACAGACTCTTTAAAGATGTGAATAAATTGCAATGCATCCATTGGGGTTGGCCCTAAAGCCACATGACTAGTGTTCTTAAGAGAAAAGGAAGAGAAACAGCAATTCATGCACACAGAGAATACGTAAGAAGACACAGAAGACAGCCATCTATCTGCAGCTAAGGAGAGAAACCTTGGAAGAAACTAAACCTGCTGACACCTTGATCTTAGATTTCTAATTTTCAAAATTACTAGAAAGTGAACTTCTGTTGTTCAGGTCATCCAATCTGTGGAATTTTGTTATGGCAGCCCAAGCAAACTAATACACTTAATAACACCAAATGTACTTGCATTAAGCTAAACATGCATTCATATTTATTTCTCCAACTCTAATCCACTACCACCTAGATCATTCTAGCTTCCTATGCCTCTTCATCTATTTACCTGACAGTGGGAAATGTGACTCCCACCTTCTGCCATCCATTTACTTAATTGTCTAATTCTAATATGCATGTAGAGTGGTATCAAGATTGCTAACCCATACCCAGTCAGCACAACTTTAGTGACAATATTTGTGCAGTCTTTGCCATTAGTCTCATAGACTCACATTTCCAAAGTTCGTTATCTCAGCACATTTCCCTTACCGCCTATAATTAGATTGAGATTGTATTGTCACACTCTGTACTCTATCCCCCAACTTCCTAAATTATTTTTTGTATTTGCATGTATTAAGTTTCACTCTATAGCTGTAAAGTTCTATGGATTTTGACAAAAGCATAGTGGCATGTATCTATCCTTACAGAATCATCCAAAAAATTCCCAGTCTGAAAAATTCCCTGTGCTTTCTTTATTCAACACCCTTTACCCAATCACCCCTCAAATCCCCAATTCTGTTAGCCATTTTTATTTATTTATTTATTTTTTTGCAGTACTGGGGATTGAACTCAGGGGCATTCTACCTCTGAGCTATACCCCCAGCCCTATTTTTTATTCTTTATTTTGAAACAGGGTCTCACTAAGTTGCGGAGTGCCTCACTAGGTAGCTGAGGCTGGCCATGAACCTGGATCCTCTGGACTCAGCCTCCCAAATACTGGGATAACAAGCGTGCGCCACTACGCCCAGCTTCTGTTAGCCATTGATTGGTGTATGGCCTCCATTGTTCTATTTTGTTTTCATCAGGTCAGATACTGAAATTGTACATTATATAGCCTTGCATGCTGACTTCTCTCACTAAGCAATATGCATTTAAGAGTTATCCAGATCCTTTCATAGCTTTATATTTCATTTCTTTTTATTACTGAATATTTCACTGTGCAAATGTATCACAGTTCATTTAACTATTCACTTATTGAAGGATGTCTTGATTTCTTTCAGTGTCCGTCAATTTTGAATAAAGTGCCTATAAGCATTCAAATGCAGTTTTTTGTGTGGACATAAATCTTTATCTGGTTTTGTTACTAGTGCAAAGGATTGACTTTGCTTCTACTTTCTGGCAGAGATAGTAGAGAATTGATATCATTTCTTCTCTAAATGTTCAATGGAACTCACCAGTGAAGCTATTTGTGACTGGTGCTTCCTTTTTCTGAAAAGCTATTAATTATTGATTAGATTTCTTTAGAGCCATTCAGATGATGTAATTTTTCTTGTGTGAGTTTTATAGTTTATATTTTTTCAAGGAATTGTTCTATTCCCTCTAAGTTATTAAACTTCTAGGTATATGTCTCTGGGCCTGACTGTCACAGGTGTGTCTTCTCTATTGCCATAACTTGTTTTCACTCTTTCGGAAGACAGAGAGCCTAGAGGGAGGGAGGGAGAGAGAGAGAAAAAAGAGAGAGAAGGGGGTGGGGATGGGATGTTATTCCTACAGCTAAGATAAGGCTCTGTATTTTCCTTGGAGAGGATCTTTGTTATGGAGAGTGTTACGGACTTCTTGAACAATGACTACAGTTCTCCTCCTTCCAGAGCCACTGAAAGATATTTCTTGACTCTTCATCATGATAACCTGGAAGAGCTCCTAGAAGTAATACCCACAAAAGTGTGGGATCTCCCAAAATGCAGCCTCTAGGAATTTCTCATTCTCATACTAGTCCATACTCAGACTCCAACAATTCATCAAAATTACCATTTAAATCTTCACACAAGCTCAGCTTTCTAAAATTTTGTTTTTTTAAATTTTATTTTGTGTAGTATTGGGAAATGAACCCAAGGTATTCTACCTCTGAGCTATAGCTCAGCCTTATTTATATATAATTTGACTCTAATTTGGAACAGAGTCTCACTAAGTTGCTGGAGCTGGCTTTGAACATACAATCCTCCTGTCTTGGCCTCTCAAGTACTAGCATTAAAGGCATGTGCCACCATGCCAGGCTCTAAAAGTTTGCTTTATTTTAATTAACAAATGATAATTGCATATACTTATGGGGTATAATGTGATGCTTTCATATACGTTTACATTGTGGAATGATTAAATCCAGCTAATTAAAAAGTTCATCACTTTATACACTTATCAACATTTTGTGGTGAGAATATTTAACACCTAACCTTTAAACAATTTTGAAATATACAAGCATTAAGCTTAACTGTAGTCACTATTCCGTGCAATGGATCAGTAAAACTCATTCCTTCTGTTTAGCTGAAACATTATACCCTTTAATCAAATCTCCTCTTTCCTTACCCACTATTTCTCCCACTTTCTGGTAACCACCATTCTACCCTCTACTTCTATGAGTTCTACCTATTCACATATATATGAGGTCAAGTGGTATTTGTCTCCTGAGTATGATTTATTTCACCTAATATAATGTTCTCCTGGTTCATCCATGTCACAAATGACAGAATTTCCTTCATTTTAAGGCTGAATGGTATTCCATTGTGTGTGTATATCTACATATATGGATATAAAATGTAATATATGTTAAAACATACATATATTTTAATCAATTGATGGAAATTTGGTTGCAACCTCAGTTTCTTGATATAGCCAAGTCATCAATTTTCAATTTGTTCAGTATACATACATATATGTATATATGCCCATATGCGTTCATACAGGCAAATATATATATGTACATATATTTGTATATTCATACACACTATACATATGTATAGTGGAGTGTATGGTTACAACATTGATGTTTAAACAGGAAGAATAGGGAAGTTCATTATTTTTCTATTTATATTTGATGAGCAGTATTTTGTTGTATAAATACACTACTCTGTATTCATTGTCCTGAAGATGGCTCTTTGGCTTGCTATAAGTTTGGGGCCATTATGAATACAACTGTTGGGAACATTCTTTCAACTTGTTTTTAGAGGACATAATGAGTCCTTAACTATATAATTCCAGACCCCAACTAAATAATTTATCAGAACAATACACCATTTATAATTCAATCTCTCTATAGCAAGTAAACCACCAACAGCATAACCAACTTTGTAGCTCACCTGGCACTAACTTGACATTGTCTTCAGAAGGCCAACTTGAGTAGAGCCGCCTCTAACTTACTATTGGTAGACTTCTGCCTGAGAACCATCATTTCTTGTAGCACACATAAAAGTAACTTTATTTTCTAAAAACTAGACTTCTATTGAGTCACTATTGGATAGCATATGCAATCTTAGTTATTTCTGAGTAAACTCAATAGATTTAGGATTCCACACGGTTGATAAAATTTCATATCCTTACTTGACCCTCTGCACATTGCCCCTACCATTTTTCTTCCCAATTCTAAATTATGAGGTCTATATAGTGGCATTGTATTGCTGCAGAGAGGGCATTGTGATCTGTCCTGTGCTGACAATTGCTGAGATGAACAATTTCCAACAGGGGTCTCTATCTCATTGATGTTCATTCTTTTTGAAAATGTATATACTATTTTATTATATTCTATCAACTGAAAATATTATCTCCATAAATTCTAACAAGTTATTATCAGATATCTGCAATTATTTTGTATTTAAAATTCAAATTTCAATACAATTGTCTGCAAATCATATCCCTTCTAACCTCAAGTTGTACCAAATCATCATGAATATTTACAAGTGATTCACTTTACAAAAATTGTATGTGCTTACTAAAATATTGCATAACCAATAAAATCATCTGTAACATATTACTTCGAGGTCAAACAGAATGTCTTTTAATACTTATTCTTAACAATACGAACTTATATGTAGCAGTTTCCTTTTAACCTCAGTACAGAAGAGAATAATTCTTTTTCTCTACCATCCATTACAAAGGGCTATTCTTACTAAATATTAGTTGATCTACCCTTCATAATCATATAATCCTCCCCACGCACATATAAACACACTAATAAAGTTTGAAAATTTTTTAAAAGCTAGGAGAAGCCCAAGATGGCAACTAAGAGAAACACCTCATCTCAGGCCCTGTAAAGCTCAAATCAAAACTGCCGTAAAACAGTAAAAACAGTTTCCTGATGGAAGAAAAAAGCAGTGAAAAAGTGAACAAAGTAATGAAAATTGAAACGCAGCTGAACAAAACCCAGAAAGGAGACTAGGAGAGTGAAGGAGCCCGCACGCACGGCAGCAGTGCGCTCTGCAGCACGGCGGCAACCATTGAGTCAGCCACTCAGAGTGAGGTCTACTAGCACTGAGGCATCTAACAACCCCCTGCATACCCAGCAACCAGAAGTAAGTAAGCAACCACAGAGCTCCACACTCTAATGAGGCGGCATATCCCCACAAGATCAACAGTGACTGGAATGCCTAGGATGACAAGCTTAAGCCTGCGGCAGGGACACCCCAGTTCACCTCTCCCTCCAGAGCCAGAGAAGCACTAAATAAGATTGGACCAGAGAGGGGAACCACCAGAAATGACTGCCAGACACCAAAGATGAACTCACCTCATCTAATAGAAGGTATAACTCAACACATCCCACCTAAAAACACAGAGGCCACAAGCTATTCTACTCACACAAATTGCCATAACATAAGCAACCATTGCAGTGGGCAGAAGAAACCCTAGAGTAATCACAATTCAGTACAAGATACTATTCACAGAAGGAAAATAGAAATAAGAAACCTATAAATTGAGAGAAAGATTGCAAAAGCACCAAAGATATAAACTTAAGAACAGGGAAATCATGGGAAGGAAAAATAGCAAAGAAACAATGAGCTACCACAATCACACAATAACAGAACTCACCAACACAGAATTGCAGAGATTACCAGAAGAACAATTCAGATGTTTAATAATAGAAATGATACAAGATTTCCAAAACGATTGCAGGGAGAGCTAGGAAAAATGAAGGAACAAATAAACAAAGAATCTGACACCCTGAACAGGAATCAAAGAGAAGCCTTGAAGGAAGTGAAGGACATAAAAGATGCATAATTGAAGTGAAGGCATCAATACAAACTATAAACAGTAAATTAGACCACATAGAAAATAGAATATCATTTTAGAAGATGACCAATCAAAAAATGAATGTATAGTACATAATTTAAAAAAAATCAACAGCATGGATTGGATACTGATGAGATCTGAACCAATTTTAAGAGAGCTAACCTAAGAAAAATAGGCATAGAAGAGGGATTAGAAGTTGAAACTAGTGGAATCAACCATCTTTTCAAAGAAGTAATATCAGAGAATTTTCCAAATGTAGAAAGAGAAGTTGACACACAGGTACAGACAAGATCAAAGAACAAGATCACCATGCCACATAATGATCAAATTGACTAATGTAGAGGCCAATAAGAGAATCTTAAAGGCAACAAAAGTAAAAGGCCAAGTGATAGTTAGAGACAAACCAATGAGAATCACTCTAGACCTCTCAAACCAAGTCATGAATGCCAGGAGGGCCTGGAGTAACATATTCCAAACTCTTCAAGAAAATAACTTGCAGCCAAGCTTCTCCTACCCAGAAAAACTATCTCTCAAAATTGATGAGGAAATAAAAACCTTCCATGACAAACAAAAGCTGAGAGAATATATGTCTTCCAAACCAGCACTAGAAAAAATACTCAAAGAGATTAACTACAAAGAAGAACTAACAAATAAACACCAGAACCAGGGAAACAATAATTTCCAGGAATCAAACAACTAAGAAAGAAGAACAAACACTACTTCAAACAGAAATTAAAACTCAAATTGTTAGTAATTAAAAATCACCTCTCAATAATCACACTGAATATAAATGGTCTCAACTCCCCAATAAAAAGACACAAGGTGGCAAAATGGATTAAAAACCAAAATCCATCTATATGCTGCCTGCAAGAAATACACCTTACAAGCAAAGATTCCCACAAACTAAAGATGAAAGGCTGAAGCAAAGTAATTCATGCCAATAGAACTCGAAGACAAGCAGGAGTAGCAACTATGATATCAGATAAATTAGACTTCAAGCCTAAGCTTATCAGAAGAGACAAAGCCAGTCATTTTTTACTAGTAAAAGGAGCAATTCAGCAAGATAAAATAACAGTAGTCAACATTTTTGCCCCAAACCTAGGTGCAGCCACTTTCATAAAACAAACTCTTCATGATATATAGTCACATATATATCCCAATACCATCATACTAGAAGACTTCAATACTCCTCTCACATCACTAGATTGATCTTCTAAACAAAAGGTCAGTAAAGATGCCTCAGACCTAAAGAATATCATAAACCAAATAGACCTATTAGACGCATACAGATTATTTCATCCAACTACATCTGAATTCACATTTTTCTCAGCTGCTGATGAAACCTTCTCCAAAATAGACCACATTCTGGGCCATAAAGAGAGCACTGGCAAATTTAAAAAGTAACATAATTCCCTGCGCCTTTTCAGACCACAATGGAATAAAACTAGAAATCAACTATAAAAAGACCCAGAGTAACCACATAAACACATGGAGACTGAACACCACACTTCTGAACAAGGAATGGGTCAGAAATTAAAAAAATTAAAGGGAAATTTTAAAAATTCCTAGAAAATAATGAAAACAGAGACACAACATATCAAAATCTCTGTGACACCTTGAAGGCAGTACTAAGAGGAAAATTTATACCACTGAGTGCCCACATAAGAAAAACAGAAAATCACCAAATAAATAACCTAATGACACAGCTCAAAGCTCTTGAAAAACAATGACAGTCTAACCCCAAAGCCAGTAGAAAACAGGAAATTAGAGTTTCTTGAAAAAACAAACAAGATATATAAACCATTAGCCAACCTAACCAAAAGAAAGAGAAAATCAACCCAAATTATCAAAATAAGAGATGAAAAAGGTAATATTACCACTGACAATGTGGAAATCCAGAGAATCATCAGAAACTACTTTGGAAAACTATACTCCAGGAAAATGGAAAATCTAGAAGAAATCAACAAATTTCTAGACACATACAACCTTCCTAAATTTAGTCAAGAAGACATAGAAAATCCCAGCATTTGGGAGGCTGAGACCGGAGGATACGGGTTCGCGGCCAGCCTCAGTTACCTAGTGAGGCATCCGAAACTTAAGTGAGACCTGGTTTCAAAATAAAGAATAAAAAATAGGGCTGGGGGTATAGCTCAAAGGTAGAACATCCCTGAGTTCAATCCCCGGTACCGCAAAGAAACAAACAAACAAAAAAGAAGATATAGAAAACTTAAACTGACCAAAAGGGATAGAAGCAGCAATAAAGAGTTTACCATCAAAAGCCCTGGGCCAGATGGTTTTCCAAGTAAATTTTATAAAACATTTATAGAAAAGCTAATTCCAATATCCCTCAATCTATTCCTTGAAATAGACTGGTCCAAACACATTTTATGAAGCCAACATCACATCAATATCAAAGTAAATATAGTTCAAGAAAAGAAAACTATAGGCCTGTATCGATGATGAACTTAGATGCAAAACTGCTAAACAAAATTCTACCAATGTGCATTCAAAATCAAATCAAGAAAATTACACACCATGACCAAGTCAGGTTCATCCCAGGAATGCAAGGCTGTTTCAACATATGACAAACAATCCATGTAATTTGCCACATAAATAGAATCAAACACAAAAATCACATGATCATTTCTGTAGATTCTGAAAAAGCATTTGATAAAACCCGACACCCATTCATGCTAAAAGCACTGCAGAGAATTGGAATAGAAGGAACATACCTCAGCATCCTAAAGGCAATATACAATAGGCCCACAGCCAACATCATCTTAAACAGGGAAAGACTGTAAGAGTTCTCACGAAAAACAGGAACAAGACAAGGATGTTCATTTTTACCACTTCTGTTCAATATATTACTTGAGACTCTAGCCAGAGCAATATGGCAAGAGAAGGAAATCAAAGGTGTAAAAATAGGAAAAGAGAACTGAAACTATCCCTTTTTGCAGATGACATGTTACTATACTTAGAAGAACCAACCGAAAATCTTATAGAACTGATCAACAAATTCAGCAAAGTGTCTAGATACAAAATCAATCTTAAAAAATAAGAAGCTTGTATGCCAACCATAAATCCACTGAAAAAGAAATCCAAAAAACAATTCCACTCACAATAGCACCCAGAAAATAAAAGACTTAGCGATAAACCTAACCAAGGAGGTAAAATACCTTTATAAGAAAAACTATAAAAAATTGAAAAAAGAAATTGAAGAAGGCCTTAGAAGATGGAAAGATTTTCCATGCTCTTAGATAGGCAGAATAAATATCATCAAAATATTCATTCTCCCAAAACTGATCTACAGATTCAATACGATACCCATGAAATTACCAAGGTCACTCCTCAAAGACATAGAAAAATCAATCCTTAAATTCATTTAGAATAACAAAAAGCCCAGAATAGCCAAAGTAGTTCTTAGCCACAAGAACCCTGCAGGAGGCATCATAATACCTGACTTCAAATTCTACTACAAAGCCACAGTAATAAAAACAGCATGGTATTGGCACAAAAACAGACACATAGACCAATGGAGCAGAGTAGAAGACTAAGAAACAAACCCACACACTTACAGTCAATTGATTTTTGACAAAGAAGCCAAAAACAGACACTGGATAAAAGACAGCCTCTTCAACAAATGGTGTTGGCAAAACTGGTTAACTATATGCAGAAAAATAGAAATAAACCTCACTTTCTTACCCTGCACAAGAGTCAATACTCTCCAAATATTGGAGAACTCTTGGAGGGATTCGAGTTAAGGTGAACATTAAATTGTTTCTAAAAGGAATGTTAGTGTGTTAGGTCACCTTCTTTGTTCATCTCCTTCTTTATCTACAATCTCTCCTATGACCCACTTTCTCCCTAGCTTCTGCATACTAGGGAGACCATCCAATTTTTACTTTTTGTAACTGACTAATCTCACTTAGGATAATGTTTTCTAGTTCTATCCATTTCCCTGCAAATGATATGATTTTATTCTTTATGGCTGAGTAAAATTCCATTGTGTACATATCCCATAGTTTTGTAATCCATTCAACATCCTAAGGCATATGATGCACATTCACAAACATATCAGTCAATCACTAAGTTGAACATGAGAAGGAGGGAGGAGGAAGGGAATTGGGGTAGGGTTAAATGAGTGCTGTGTGCATGTATACCTCTTCCAGCTTGTACCTCATTAAGATGTTAGCCATTAGGGATGAATAAAAAGGGAAAAAACCTGGAAGAAGAAAAATCAGAGAGAATGTTTTCTAACATAGGTGTGAGCTAATGATAGCTTGAGCAAGGTGATATCAACAAGATTTGTAAAGCAAAAAATGACCATAAAAAGTTATGAAACTGGCTAATATGTTATATAGGGCTAACAAGAAGGAAGAGTCAAAACCACTAATTTTATATTGGGAGAATTATCTTTCCACTTAATGCAAA
Organism: Graphiurus murinus; assembly: GCA_004027655.1. NCBI lineage: Eukaryota > Metazoa > Chordata > Mammalia > Rodentia > Gliridae > Graphiurus > Graphiurus murinus. Next base: position 11,569 of record PVLC010017704.1, read on the forward strand.
CAAAAAGCATTTAGAGAAAGTAGAAAATGTGAGTTTGGTATTGGAAGTTTTTAATTTGAATAATAAACAGATACAAGAAAGAAAATATGCTGTGTGCAGTGGAAAACACAGCCTATGTGAGAGGTCAGTAATGTCAGAAGTAAGCACTAAAAAGCAGCAGCTTCTAGAGAATGGACAGGATCATACAGGGACAAACAGTCCTTTAAGTTATTTATTCTACCTCCAAGCACTGGTAATTTGTATGGATATGCAATGTCTATTTTCTGAACAATCATACAGGCTTTGAGTATGTGCCTGTACACACACTGTAGTATAAGAACCAAGATTTTAGAGCACAAATTGCCTTACAATATTCTTCCCTATGTAAGCCCAAATGTAATTCCAAATTAAATTTTGTTAATTGTATTCAGAAATCTAGGTGAATGGACACACACACACACACACACACACACACACACTATCTAAGCTTCTAAATAATATGGGCAAAGGGATGGCTGAGTATGTGGAAGGGTTTGGCCGTGGGTTAACACTTGATACAGCTGGGTAATGGGTACTATTATGTATGGGTTCTCAGCGAAAGAAGGTTGAAAAAACAAGAGTAACCATAAAACAAGTGTGACAAGAACAGAGAGAATTTTATTTACTTACTTTTCAAGAATGATTACTTCGAAACCTAAAACAGCAGTGTTTTAGTATCATAGCACCCCTGTTGCTAGTGTGAACAGCCCATGTGTGGTGTCCTTGCTGGTACCCTGTTCTGGCTGGACCAAGGGCTGCTGTACCTGCTTGTCTCAGACAGAGATGTTTCACAGGTTAAATATGCCCCAGGAAGCAGCAGATACAAAAATCAAATCTTTGTCACTACCCAGTAAAGGAGCAACTCTATTATCAGGAGAAAAGACTGGAAATATTTTCAGGACAGATGAGGGGAGGGAAACAGTGGAGTGTATTTTTGTTTTCTATTCCAAATGTGAAGAAATTTATAATTGGGGTTATTTTAGAACTGAAAACTAAGGTGATAAATTTTAATCTTGTGAGGACAAATGTAGGTAGCAGCAATTTGATATGACCTATCATTAAATAAATGTGTTTAATATATCAGATATTCAATAAATAATTTCAGTTGTTGTAATATTTGTTCATTTTCTTTGAACAAATATAAACCATTTTGTACTATGATGGGCATATAATTGGAAAAGTAAATCAGCTTAAATTTGTAGATTATCAAAAATTTATAACAACACTGAGGAAAAATAGCAAAAAGAGAAAATCACTTGTACTTAAACTACCTCTAGATTCATTTTTAGAAGTGTATGTGCGTGTGTGTGTGTGTGTGTGTGTGTGTGTGTGTGTGTGTGTGTGTTACTGAGTATTGATCCCAGGGATATTCTACCACTGAGCTACACTTCCAGCCCTTTTTGTTCTTTTATTTTGAAACAGAGTCTTGCTAAGTTACCACATACTGGCTTCAAACCTATGATCCTCCTGTCTCAGCCTCCCAAGTACTAGGATTAGAGGCATGTGCCCCCATGCGCAGATACACTTAAGTCTCTTTAAAACTATATATTTTATTCTCTTTTAACCTGAAGTTCATTAACTCTCTGGGGATTAATTTTTAGTCATGTACTCTCATAAAACTAATATCTAGGAGCAAGTCTTCCTTCTCATTCTTAATGAGTATATTTACTTAGAAGAAGATTTTTTTAGGGTAAGAAACAAAATTATGTTACCCAAATGAATGATACCACAGTAATCCTATATGATAAGGTAGAACTTTAGGAGATCATAGGTAGTAACCGTTCTTTGAAACCAAACAAATTTGGGTTTATTTGGTTTTTTTATTTATACACATAAATTGAGGAATTTTGTTATCAACTTTAAATTATATAATTATAAACAACTATAATGCTGTAATAGGAATATATATATTTAGATATCCAGCCAAGTGTGGTGGTATATCTCCAAACCCAGTACTTGGAAACTGAGACAGGAGGATCAGAAGTTTGAGGCCAGTCTCAGCAACTTAGCAAGGCCCTCAACAATTTAACAAGAATCTGTCTCAAAATAAAAAGTAAAAAGTGCTGGTGTTGTAGCTCAGAAGTAGAATTCCCATGGTACCCCCCGAAATTTCAAACACAGATTAATAAATAGGAAAAAAAGGTATTGCTCTTTATTTGGGACAATGTCAGGTCAACACAGTCGTCCATTTTCATTTAATCAATGAAGCAAGTAGTAAGTATTTACAGAATACCTACAAGATGCTGTGCCATATACAGGGGATATATGAGATTAGCAGTTCACAATTTTACTGTCTGTATGCATGAGATGGTTAGAGAACAATAGGATTCATTATGTGAGTAGGTTTTACATAGTCTTTACTCAGTCAGTATTTTCATTGCTATATACAAAACACCTGACCACCACAACTTAGAGGGTTATTTGCTCAGAGTTTTGGAGATTACAGCGCTTCAGTCCACGATAGAATGGGTGAAATCCATGGAGCTCAGGACATGGTGACAGAAGCAGAGAGAGAAGAGCACAAGTGCTCTCCTTCACATCATCGGGTCAGGAAGTAAGAGGGAGAGTGAGGGGGGAAGGACCATATATAATCCCAAGGCCACACCCCCAGGGGTCACCAACCAAGTCCCACCTCCACCATGGATGCCTTGTCTCTGTGAGGTCTAGGGTAGGGGGACATGAAAAATCCAAACCATGAGCAACCCAGGTAAGTTCAAGGAGGATGGGTAACACTAGGCTGGAAAGTACATTCTGAAAGACAGAAAAGAACAGGGCATTCAGTGTGGATTTTTTTATATAGTCACTGAATATATTCTTATATATTCACTGAAGACATTTCTTAAAGTAATCACTATACTTCTATCATAAAGTAAGTAAAATTGTTTTTATATTCTTGAAATAATAAACAAACACTCCTCAAATATCCACTATTTCCTTTAATGAGAACTATAAACTTTTTTAATGTTTAGTCTTCCTTTAATCTTTAAGACACAAATACCGACAAGGGAAGTTATAATTTGTTTGTTGTTATTGTTAAATTGAAGAAATATCATTCCAAGAGGAAACAGATTGCCTAGTTTAAATGGTATAAACTATTGAAATGAATATTCTCATATGTACACAATTCTGTCTTCTGAATTTTGTTTGTATTAAGCATAAAAAGAAAAAGGTGGGTGCATCCCATTAGCAAAAGCAAGCCACACAGTATATCTAACTTAGCTTGTTCATTTAAGACATGTAAAAATATAATATGTCAAGTGTATTCACAAGCTGAAAAGCATTATTTCCATATGCTACATAATGCCAGAGGCTATACTTTAAAAATTTTCCTCACTACCATTCCCATCTCATACCTAAAAGTATTTTCCAAGTACTCTCTATATGAAATAATTATACTTTATTCCCTAGGGAAGAAAAATAATATTACCACAGACCCTGTCTTTGCGATTCTCAGATTTTTTTGAAATATGTGTAAATAAAAAACTAATAATTTCAAAATCAGGAAATGCACATGTATGTAAGTACCCTAGATGATGCTGACAAAAGACAAGGAACTGGAAATAAACTAAGGCTTTTAGCTATGATAAAACACATAAAATCTCTCCTAGTACTGTTTCTTTCAGACTGACAATAAAAAAGGGAAAGGCTGGGAATATAGTTCAGTGGTAGAGCACTTAACTAGCATGCATGAGGCCAGGAACAAAAAGGAAAAAAGAACAGGACAAAGGTACATGATATTTACAGCACATATAAAATATAAATATCTTGATTAAGAAAATTTCCATATTAGTGGATACATTATCATCTATTACACTTTGAATTATCTCAAAATAAATTCCCTGAAAATAAAATGTCTTATTCCATTAGTAAATGCAAGTACAGATCTGCTCATGTGTTTTTTATACATTTTTAAAGATTATGGTTTGGTAAGCTTAGTTTCATTTCTCTCCTTTCTAAGTTTTCATAAAAATATAGTGCTTCCCATTATAAAATAAACTGCATGTTATTTATTGTAGGGATTAACTTTCAAATTAAAATGTGTGTTTGTTAACACAGTTCCTGACAGTCTAAAGAAATTTGGGCTATTTCTTTTTTTTCTTTTTTTAATTGGTGCATTTGGGCTATTTCTACATGATATGTAAAGAATCTGTTTAGTAGGAAAAATTAAGTTAGGCAATTTGGTTTCACATAAATTGTTTTGACTAAACTTTTCACTTTATACCCATTTTTTGGTATTATTAAAATCATTAGGCTTTATTTAGAAATCACCAACAAAAAGCTTGATATTTCTCTGAGATAAGTGAATAGGTATATAGTTAAGTAATTTGCTATAAAAAGTAGGAATGATATTTTGTCCTCAATTATCTGAGTCACCTACATTGATCAGATTTATTTGCCAATAATATAGTTGATTTACTAAATATTATCCTAGATTACATATATCAAGATATTCTGTATTCTTGTGTACATACACACACACATAATTCAACTCAAGAGCCAATTAATAACAGGGTTAAAAACAGTTTTAGCAGTAAAATAGATTATAACACTGAAAACCTGTATTTGTCATCTGGCTTTTTCTCTCTTTGTCTTCACTGTGACAGTGTATTAAAGTTTCATCCAAAACATTTGTGTTTTGTTTATGGTCCATTGAGAAACTCTCCCAGGAGTAAAAGACATGCTGTTGTAATGCCACTGAGAGATGTGATCCACCAAAATAAGTACTTAATAAATTGCCATTATAAGGTAGAACCAACAGCCATTTAAAATGGTAACAGATTTATTCATTTTAACACTAGGGAACAAAATACAGTGGCAGGCTAGGTTCTCCCCTTCAGCCCAAAGAGAACATAGAAAATGCAAACAGCATGTCTCCTGAGGGTGTTAGTCAGGCAGGAAGATCAGCAGAGGAGATGTTGTGGCTGACCACATTAATAGATACTGCCAGTAACAGCTGAGCTATGAGGCGCTGCCCTTGTGCAGAAAGTCAGTTTAACTCAGGTGGCAGAGCATGGGGGGGATGAAAGGAAGTCTAAAGTACTATCACAGTTTTGCTTTCTATAGTTTCAGTTATTACACTCAACCATGGTCCGAAATATTAAATGGAAAATTCCGCAAATAAACATTTCGTGAGTGTTGAATTGCACGCTATTTGAGTAGTTTGGCAAAATATTGCACTCTCCAGCTCCATCCTGTCTGGGATGGGAATTCTCCCTTTGTCCAGGTGTATTCATTCTGCAGACACTACCTGCCTGTTATCACTTAGTAACCCTTACCCTTGTCTGGTCCATTGACCAGATATTGCAGAGTTTGTATTCAAGTAAACTTTTTTATTTTTATTTTTTTTTACATTATAATGGCCCCAAAATACAAAAGTAGTCATGTAGTTCAGATAGTTTGACAGGGAGAAGTCTATCATAGGTATGTGTGTTTACAAAAAATATATTGTATATGGAGAATTCAGTACTATCCACAGTTCCAGGTATCCATTGAGGGTCTTGTAAGCTATTTTTCATGGATTGGGGGCAGGTTCCACTGTACCTCTGTTCTCCTGCCTTGGCAATTACTCTATAACAGCTGATTGAAACATGCCTCAATGTGGAATTTCTCAGGCAAATGCATATTGAATTTATATAAATATGCATTTTCAGCGTATGCATAAGTAAACTGAATGGATATCCTTGGTGTTTATTAAAACAAGTATTCTTACCTCTCTTCAGGTTTCATGAACACTAGAACACAATTTATACATCCAGTGGGAGTCAGAACACAATGGCTCATCTGAGGCTGGTGAGTTCTACAATGGGGGTGTCTTGAAAATTGAGAGAATAGTCTAGACTGATGAATGTTTGGGAAGCCAACGAAAAGTCAAAGCTTCTTTGGAACAGGGAGACTTTTTTTAATGGAGAAAGACAAAATTCTTCTACTTCATAATTCTTCCTAAAGTCTACCTTGGCCTCAAAACTTGACAGTTCACACATATGGGGGGGGGGAGACTCTAACCATAAATTCCCTAAGCCACAGTTCAGTTGATCCATTTTCTTGATCTATGTTGGACTGCTAATGTCCTTTTTATTCTTGAAATCTAACCAGTTGTTTGCAGGAACAGGAGTTTTGTATACTTTGTGTCCTTCAAGCTTTCATATCATTCTTTCCTGAAATAGTAGTCGATATTTAGGGGACCAAAGTGTTCCTAACTGATAAAATATCAATGTCTACTTATTCAACTCTTTCAAATTCACCTTCTTGTTACTCTTTTCATGGGAGTCTTATATATTTTCCAAAATTATTAATTCATAATACCCCAAAGTATTAACAGAATGTAGATAAGAGTAAACATTTTATTTGACCTATGGTACATACACGCTATCTAATACTACACAGGCACACACATAGAGTTTCACTGTAACATAGTATTCTGATTTTATCAATGTCCATCATTGTGTTACTTATAACCTATTTTTAACAACCAAGAAATTGTAAGAGAAAAATAGTAAGCAACAGTAATGTATTTTCCTTGGTAAAGATAGCCTGAAATTGTATAAACCAGACATATTTGTGCATAACCACATTAATTTTTTCCTTAAATGAGCATATTCTGATATGAACTTCTCATGATTGTTGAGCCACTGAATCGTAATGCATTTCTGAAACACATTATAATCATTAAACCTAAATATATCTCTAGTCAAAACAAATCCTTCCATGAGTATGCAGATCAAAAGGGAAATGCTCTTGATATACTGTTCTTCACTTTAAGCCTCACCACTTTTGCAGAAACCTCCTAGAGACATTGCAAAGCCATTAAAGCCTGCTAGATGCTAAAGTTTCTTGTCTAACTCCAATAGCTTGCATAAAATCCTGGATTATAAATCACTGTTACAACCTATGCCCAGAAATCCATTTATTCATATTGTTTATGAAGAGAATTAGAAGAAGGTATAGTGAGCAACATCTTTAGGGCTGACTGATCAGAAAATATAAATGATATTTCCAAACCAGTGACAAAATTTTCAGCACTTCTCCATTCAACATGTGGAAAACTAGGGAGATTATCATAGTCTCAACAAATGAAGCCCACAACATGCCTACCACCAGTTATTATTAGGATCAGTGAAGACTTACAAAAAACAATTTGAGAAATCTGAAAGTGCTTTAAAATATAAATTTTAAAGCTGGGCATAGTGGCACATGCCTGTAATCCTAGTATTTGGTAGGCTGAGACAGGAAGATCACAAGTTCATGCCTCAGCAACTTAGAAAGATCCTTTTTCAACATAAAAAAATTTTTTTAAAGGGCTGAGGATGTAGCCCAGAGGTAGTTAAGGTAGAAGGCTACTGGGTTCAATCCACAGATGTGTGTGTGTATTTTGCTTTAAATATTGGAATCCTAACTTTTTATTACCCACTTTAATTTTTCTGTGCCTTTGGTTTCCCACTTGTCTTCCTGAATTTTAGTGCTAATTTCTTCATATATATATATATATATATATATATACATATATATTTCATATATAAATGTTTAAATTTCATGTATAAATGTTTTTATATAAATATTTATATATCACGGGGCGTGGTGGCACATGCTTGTAATCTCAGCATTTGGGAGGCTGAGACTGGAGGATCCAGGTTCATGACCAACCTCAGCTACCTAGTGAGGCACTCCACAACTTAGTGAGACCCTGTTTCAAAATAAAGAATAAAAAATAGAGCTCGGGGTATAGCTTGGAGGTAGAATGCCCCTGAGTTCAATCCCCAGTACTGCAAATAAATAAATAAATAAATAAATAAATAAATTTATATATATAAATGTTTTAGCTATAAAATAATTCAAAGAATGGCAATCATCAAGAACACAAACAATAATAAATGGTGGTGAGAATGTGGGGAAATAGGAACTCTTAAACACTGTTGGTGGGGTTGTAAATTAGTACACTATGGAGATCAGTATGGAAGTTCCTCAAAAGATTAGGAACAGAACCACCACTGGACCCAGCTACAGTACTTCTCCAGTTTTCCAAAAGAATTACAGTCAGAATATTATAGTGATACATATATATTCATGTTTATAGCAGCACAATTCACAATAACCAAATTATGGAACAGACCCAGGTATATGTCCACAGATTAATGGATAAAGAAAATGAATACAGAAAATAGATAAAGAAAATCCATTATCATTTATACATACAATGCCTAATTGATTCCTGTTGTCATTTCCATTATTACACATAACTGATATGTCAAGTCTATTTCTTCTACTGAATCATAGGCATTCATTTGAATTTTAAAAAATTGAAATTCAAGACAGATTCTGTAGGACTGATACCTGGAGTCCTTGCCACCAAATTCCTGTAGGTTTATTTAAACTTTTTGATAACAATAAGAAACTCTACCATTTCCCAAACTTATTTTCCATGCAGTAGAATTTGGAAAATACCTTTCTGATAATAGTTGTTACTCTTTTTGTTTTCTTCTTATAAGAGCCCATATGTTCTTTTCCCTCTTCTCTGCTTTCTCTTCTACCATCTTCCCTGACCCTTCTTTCTCACACAATGCTTCTCTTTGAAGGCTGAGATAGCAAATCTATGTATTATTAGAAGTCAAGTTGGCTAATAAATTTTCTTATTTATACCCAAATATTAACTACCTAGGAGTTCCCTTTCTGAGAACTTTTACAATTATAAAATAATTCCCATTTGGTTTTCATGCAAGTATGGTGCATGTATAGGTGACAAGTAAAGTTAAACATATTACCTTGGCCATTTAGAAGCTAGGGGTATCTATGACAGACAGATAAGGGGCACACAGACAAGCAAAATGATTTTAATATGGATCAGAAATTGAGAAAGTAAAAAGAAAAGGAGAGTGTTGTGTACTTTCTTTGGGATAATTCATAACATCCACAATAATAAAGCTTTTCATCAGTAGTCATTTAGTGTATATATGTATGTGCATATATATATATACATATATGTATGTATATGTAAACTATTGAAGGTCAAGTACCATGAAAATAGCATAGCTCTTCATAAACATCAGGCACTTAAAACAAGGTTTTAGTGAAATATACAAATAATTGGTGACTACTCCAAAAACATTGACTAAACTTGAAGCCGGGTGTGGTGGCACATGCCTGTAATCTTAGTACTAGGCTAAGACAAGAGGGTCATAGGTTGGAGGCCAGCCTCAACCAATTAGTGAGACTGTTTCAAAATAAAAAATAAAGGGCTGAAGGTGTCTCATGGAGGTAGAATGCCCTGGGGTTCAATCCTCAGCACCAAAAAAGAAAAAAAAAAAGCATTGCTTGAAATTATCTAGGGAGTTTTAAAATGCAAATGAATATAAATGCATACACAAAACATATCTCCCCAAAGAAATAAAATTGTATGAGCATACAAAACTGGAGGTACAAATACACAAAAGTACATGAAAGCACATGTAGAAAAATGAATTAATCTTCAATTTTATTTAGTAGGGAACAAAAATAATCAATCAATAATCATTTCCTTGTCTTTCAGTAACTATAATCCAATTCTGCTTCCAGGAATGAATCATAGTGAATAAGAAATCTATGAGTTGCTGTGCAATTAATATTTATACTGAGATATTGACTTATTGTGTATGTTTGGATAGGTTATGTTGTCTTCCCTATACCTCTGTGTCCCCAAACTGACAAGACTCCTCGCCTTCTCATCCACCTCCTCTGCAAGGATGCTCTGCAAACAAATGAGGTAATGCTTGGGAACTGTGTGCAGCCTGGGATAGAAACCCACTGCACACATCTAAGATATTATTACTCTTCCATAGTAAAACCCGGTATGTTATTGTCTCCGTTTTAAATGGAAATTGCATTGAAGTCCTTGGGTTCTAACCAAAATCTGGGTTACCATAGAGCATGATTATTTTTCATTTTAATACTGAGGCTCTGTTCGTGTCCCCTGTACATGTGAGGAAAACTAGAAAATAAACAAAGCACATAAATCAAGCTATGAAAGAGAAAAATCTCTATCTGGGAGGATTTTCTTCAATGAGGAGCATGAACATTGTATTTCCCTGGAGGAATATTTCCTTTCAGAAAAGAGGATAGTGCATGCAGTGTGAGTGTGTGCGCGGGTGTGTGTGTGTGTGTGTGTGTGTGTGTGTGTGTGTGTGTGTGTGCTGTGCGTGCGCGCCCGCGGAGAGGGGCGGGGGAGGCGGATGAGGAGGATGAGATCATAGTTTCAGGATCCTCAGGAAACCCTGGTACTGGCAGCAGCCAGCCTCTGCTGTGCCCACATGACCCACAACTCTGGCAGCGGACCCGGCACTTCTAACATTATTAAATAATAAGAAAGCGGCTCCTACTCCATGCCCAAACCTCCCCACAGGCCACTGGACACCTTCTAAGAGTTTGGCGAGTCGGTGACTGAGGCGCCCGTCCATTCCAAGGTGTGTGCACGGCGGTTTCTCCCCTGACAGCTCCGGAGTGGGGGAGGGCGCGGGGATGGAGGGGTCGGGGTGCCGGGCGAGGAGTGGGCGCGGGGCCCGGCGGCACCGGGCGGCGGAGCTGGGCGCGGGGCGGGAGGTGCGGGAGGCGCGGAGCCCCAGCTGCGCAGGGACCGCAGCCGCCCCCGGCGCCGGGGCGCGGGCACAGTGGCCGGCGCCAGAGCAAGGGCAGGCGCCGCGCGCCGGGCAAAGTCGGGAGTGGACGCGGGCGGAGCGCGCGGGGGAAGGGATTCGCCCAACGCCCACTCGCGGGGTTCCCACCTGTGCGCGGGCGCCGAGCATGTGCCGGGCGCTGCAGCCAGGACTGCGGCGCGGCGCCTCCCCGGGCGGCGGGCGGCGCCTCGGGCCCGGGGCGCGGCGGCGGCGGCGGTGGCCGCGGCTGGGTGGCCGGGTGGCCGGCCCGGGGCGCGGGGCGAGCAGGTGAACCCCGGGGGCCGCACAGGCCCCACCGCGGCGACCCCGCAGTCACCGCCGCCGCTGCGCTCTCGGGCGGCGATGGCCGCAGGCTCCCGAGTGCCGCGGGTCCAGTCGTTTTGTTGCTGCCCTTTCGGTGGTCCTCGTGGGCTGAGCCGCTGGGAGGTGGCGTGGGCACATCCATTAGGATGACACTCACGTTGGGGGACAGCCTGGGCGGGGGCTGACCGGGAAATCCGCGTGGGTTCCCTTCCAGCCAGCGGCGTCTGCGAGCGTTGCAGTGCACCGCGGCTCCAGGCGGGGGGCTGAGAGCGCGAGCGAGCGAAGCTGGGGGCGCTGGGGTGGGGGTGGGCACCGGGTGTGTGTCCTAGGCTTTGTAGCCTGTTGCCCACTGTGGAGTTTTCGGCTGGACCGAGGGCAGGCAGGCAGGAGATTTGTTCTGGTACCCAAAGTGAGAGGTGTCTGTCAAAAGACCAAAGCCAAAGAGAGTAGAGGGTAGCTGCACTACTGGGAACCCATGGAACCTTTTCTGGGACTTAACAGGAAAACTATGCTTTGGGGAAACTTGAATATGGATTTGGGAAGATAAGTGTGGAACCTGGGCCAGGAGGTGGTGTTATTGGATGTCAACTTGAAATAAAGAATGCCCTCTCCCCTCATTGGGTTCATTCTTACTCTAGAAATCAAAGATCTTTATACTTGATTTAAAATTTACATTATTGTCACGATTACTTGGTATTTAATGTGTTTATGTTTCCTTTAAAAGAAATAGCTGTGCATAGTTATTAATTGCTTTGACAAAAAAAAATAAACCTTTTTGCTTATTCTAAAGGTAGAAACTTTGGAGGAAAAGAGAAAACTCGCCACGTGTTCCACAGTCCCATGACTTAGCTTTATTCATTATCTAAATCCTTATATCGCCGTAAGGAGTGGGTATTAATGTGATCCACCTTTCGCAGATAAGAAAATTGAGGCACAGAGAGATGAAATAATTTAGCCAAGGACATACAGTTGTGAGTTAGAGCACAGCTGGAACTTTAGCGTGCACGTTTCCAATCCACGGCGCTCGAAATCTGTATTTTATATTTTGACCACATCTTCCTGTGAAGATGAAGCTCTCAACTGACTATGCACCACACATTTAGGGCAATTAACTCTTTCTAATTTTTAATACTACAATTATGGCAAATAACCTCTGAGTAGTTTTCTTTCTTTTTCCACAATTAACCAAGTTTTCTAAAATGATTATCGTTTGAAGTAGCATTTAGCAGCAGAAGCTGAGGCTGTATGCTTGTTTACACTTAATTCTAAACTTCCTAAATTATTAGTCTGTTCTTTGTTCAAAGCCTGACCAGCATTTTCTTCAGAACACCATTTTACAGATTTTTTTTTTTAGAAAGTTTAATTATCTTTAATCCCATCACTCTGACAAGAGTTGGGGCGATTTTAAAAGAAGAAACATGCAATTCTCTTTCAACTGTCAGTGATGAAAAAGCAGGATATATATTTGAGGGCATTCATGTGTGCCTTGCCTTTTAGCCAGCTTTATGTGCTTTCTACAAAATTGTGTAGCAGTGAAGACTGAAATCAACATTTCTCATTAGTTCTAAGTTGAAATGCTTTTAACATCTCCACTTGTTTTAAATGAACCATGATGTAAAGAGAGGTCTCAGTAGGGTGAACTCTAACTTCAAATATTGAAAAAATTACTCTTCATTGAGCCTAAAATACAGCTTTTATAATATTCATTGTATTGGACAGATGTCTCTCTCAAGTCCTCATCTGTTATTTTTTCAAGTAAATTTAATTGCTTCTTCACACTGAGTTTCAAACTTACTTTGACATCCACAGATTTCCTTGAATTCTTGTCTTTCAGTTTAATTAAATTCAATATGCATAATTTCAAACCCACACTTTCAACGTAAGTAAAAAGTGACTAAAATCCAGCTATAATTATGTGACCATGACAACAGAATCTATGAGCATGAGAATACTTATCCACCCCTTCGGTGGTGAGTCCCTTTCCCTCGTACACACCCAGATTATGACTACATCTTTATTTTAGGATGCCAGAATGCAGTTCTGCAGTCATTGTGGTTATATGCCATCAGGAACAAGTGTTTTTGATGTTGAAATTGAATTATTTGAATTTCTCAAATCTGTTGTGTAAAATGTTAATTTTTATTAAAGCATAAATTCTATGATAACATACATATATCCTTTCTCAACTGATCAAAACTGTTCCAGTTTTCTAGCTTCTGTTACTTATTTTAGAGATAGCATTTTCTTGATACTTTGATCTCTCTTGGTGGCTCTGACCTGACTTTTTCCTTTCAAATCCCACTGTCTGGCTTGTACCTTCTCTGCCTCTGGGAGTCCCTCTATTCAGGTGCTGGGCAAAGAACTGAGGATCAAAAATATGTGTGAGTCCTGACAGCTCACAGGACAGGCTTTTTACAAGATAATTACAAAAATGAATGATTGTTTTCAAGTTGAGGTATGTTTCCTGAATGAAAGACATAATTCTGTGAGAATATATATTCAAGGATTCTACATATATTCTATATATATTAAATATATATTCTATATATATTAAAGGATGCCACATATTTGTGGAGAAATAATGTGAGTGAAGGTGTCTACTAAGTCCAGCCATCTTCCTAAATGCTTGCACATTAATCATGTTAACTTTCTGAGTGATTTTCCAAGTCAGAGACATAGGTCTCCCACTGGTTATCTCTTTCCTTCCCTATTCATCAGGAGACACACGATTTTCCCCCATTTTATCTACCTGTGCACATGGGGAAGTTTGCAAAACTGCTATCAGTACTTCTTAAAACAAATAGTCGTGTGCTAGTGTGCTACACTTATCTGGTTATTACCCTATTTGCAAAAACTTATTTAGGTTTACTGAAAAATCACCATTTTCTTTCTTTGCATTAGTAGATACTTTCAAACTAAAAAGGAACATAGGGGGAGTTGTTTGTTCTTAAGGTCACAAAATGTCTCAAATAGAATTTTTATGTATTCATTACATGGTTCCTAAGTTCCCTAAAGTGCCCAAGGGAGGAGAAGAGGGAGATTCCAGAGTAAGAGATGAGACAATGTTGAATGTGCTTGGGGAATGGGTATTAACAAGATAAAGCAAATATAATGACTAAATTTATTGAGTACTACTGTGAGCTGGACATCATCCTGTGGGCTCTACATCCATTAATGATGTACAGTTCACAGTAGCCATGTGAGGTCAGCATGCATTACCATTATCTTCTATTCTCTATTTTACAGAAGGGAAAGTGAACTATAAGGAGAGCAACAACTGTGACCACTGCCACACAGTCCATGCTATTAACTATTCTGCATAACACCTGGTTCAAAAATATACCTTTGTATTAAATTTCCACCATTATTGAAAATCATGATACTCCTAATCTGATATTTTTATTTTTCCTTAATAAAAGTTAGTGGAAAAAGTGATGTCCTTTTTATCAATGCATTTGTCTCATATTTTATAGGCAAAAATGTATAAAACAAGAATAAATATTTGAATGTCTGAGCAAGGATTGGTGACTGCTAGATTATGAGATAGTTCTCATTATATGCATAAAAAGAGAAACAGTTTTAAATTAAAAATGATCACTTGTGTACCATCTTAAATAACTGAAAATTTAAAAGTCAAGAGTATGTTCATTTAGTATTTCAAGTGATTGGGAAAATATCTTTAGCATCTAGAGGTTTTATAACCATTAATGAACTTATGAATTTTGTTTTATGGTGCTAGAAAATGAACACAGGGGCATTCTATCCCTGAACTACCTCCCAACCCCATTTTATTTTTCATTTTGAAACAAGTTCTTGCTAAATTACTGCATGCTGTCCTCAAACCTGTGATCCTCCTAAATCCTGAGATTACAGGTGTGTACCACCCTGCCTGGCTTAAACTTAAGAATTTTAGGTCCCCTGTATCACCTGTCCCCAGTGACTTTGTCAGAAGTATGCACTGAGGGGATTATAGAGTGTAACATCAAAACACCTGGCAAATTATGTAGGTACAATTTAAAAGACCCTGCTAATTGATATTGGGATATTTTGACATGAATCAGTATAATTGTTATGATAAAAATTATAGAGCATAATTTAGTAATTTGAAATATTATCCAAATAATGTTTACTAAATCTCAAAGCATGTCATTCACAATGAGAAATACTGATTGGTTAAGTGTAATAATGCATGAAAATTACCTTCATTGAGTTTTGGTGATAAATATTAGTAAATGTTATTTTTCCCTGAAAATAATGGGTAACATACAGCTGATGGGATGAATAATACTAGCACCAAATTCATGCATAGTGCACATGTGCAACTGTGGGCATCTCTTCTTTGACACTTTTGGAATGCTAAAAGCAGTGAATGTGTGTGTTCAGTGACTCATGTATCCCTACAAAGAATATGATGTATCAGCTTTACATAAAGTCTGACATCATGGAGTAACCTGGAAACTATTGTTCTACTTTACCCCATAAGTGAAAAGATACAAGACTCGATTTCTCAGTTGGACTTTTTTTTTTTTTTTTTGTGGTCATATATGTGTTAGAGTGGATGATGTCACCAAGGAGCCCAATGTAATAGTGTGCTAAAGGTCATTTGTAATTTAATGTGATAGTACAGTGTCCCTTTTGTATGTTTAATGAATGTAAAATACATCAAAATAATTTAGGTTAGGTAACAACTCCCAAATGTCAGAGATTGAAAATAATGAAAGATTATTTCTTGCTAATGCTGTATTCCCATCTGGGTCAATGAAAGATTCTATCTGTATCTTAATCACTGAGAATTCCAGTCTGATAAAGCCCCAAAAATCTTGAAAATCTTCATGCTACATCATGGTATACAGAAACATGATTAATCTTCACCAGTTCTTAAATTCTTCTGCCAGGAAGTGGCATTTATCACTTCTCATATTTCATTGGTCAAAGGAAGTCATATGGCTATGCCTAACCAAAAGATGGAGGACAAATACAATCCTATCATGTGCCCAGATAGAAAAGATCTGCAACAGCAGTGAACAGACCTAACAATTGCCATATAGAAACAGCTGTTGCAGTGTGGTGTCACATGCCTATAACCCCAGTACTTGGGAGGCTGAAACAGAAGAATTGCAGGTTGGAGGCCAGCCTCAACAACTTAGTGAGGCCCTCAGCAACTTAGCAAGACTCTGTTTCAAAATAAAAATAAAAACTACACAAAAGAGCTGGGGGTATAGCTCAGAGGTAGAACACTCGGGTTCAATCCCCAGTACAAAAAATTAAAAAAAAATAAAATAAAAAGCTAGTCCCCTTTCAATAGCTTTGTCACCTAAAAATTACTTACTATTTAGTGTAAAAGTAGATTCCCCAACCTCTGTGTTCTAGAACTCAGAAAAAAAAAAAAAAGTACTTCTTGCATAAAATCACTAGCAAAGAAATCAGAGGCTAAACCTATTGTGAAATTGGTGTTATCAACTCCAGCAGGGGTTATATTTAGTCATGGATTGGTGATGAAAGCTATAGTTTATTTTGAGTGAATATAGGAAATAGCTGATTTTATAGAAAGCACAGACTAAGAACAGTGCAAAGACCTACACACAACACCCAATCTGTGTTTTATGAATAGATTTGATAGTATCAACATGATACAAAAATCAGCCAACCTGTGTGTATCTTTCTGTCACTTGACCAATATTAGCAAATGTATCATTTTTGCTATTATTTAGTAGTATTATGAAAAAGAGTACAGATAAACATACAAAGCATACTATATGTTTATTTTATGTTGCCAAGAACAATCTGCATGGTTAGAATATAGTTGGTCCGTGGTTTTTTGTTTTTTTGTTTTTTTTTGCGGTACTGGGAATTGAACTCCGGGGCATTCTACCTCCGAGCTACACCCCCAGCCCTATTTTTTATTCTTTATTTTGAAACCAAGTCTCACTAAGTTGCGGAGGGCCTCACTAGGTAGCTGAGGCTGGCCGCGAACCCGGATCCTCTGGTCTCAGCCTCCCAAATGCTGGGATTACAAGCGTGCGCCACCACGCCCGGCTTTGGTCCATGTTTTTAATTAAACTTTTTATTTTGAGATAATTGGACATTGGCAGTTTTAGGAAGTAATGAAGAGAGATACTCTGGTTCCCTTTACTCATGTTTCTACAATCTTTCAACATCTTGCAAGCAATATGTTGCAAAACTATAGTGCAACCAAGGTACTGGCATTGGTACAATGAAAAGCAAATTTTATCACAAGGATAGTTTCTATTGCTCCTTCAGGGACACAACAACTTTGTTTCAGCCACCCATTCCCCTTCACTTCTTGCAATCGCTAATCTCTTCTCCATTTCTACCATGTTGTCATTTCAAGAATGATGTCTGGTCAGGGGTGGTGATGCACACTGGTAATTTCAGTAGTTAGAAGGCTGAAACAGGAGAATGACAGGTTTGAGGCTAACTTCAGCAACTTAGGGAGACCCTGTTTCAAAATAAAAAATAAAAAGGCTTAGGGGTATAGCTCAGGGCTAGAATTCCCCTTGTTTCAATCTCTAGTAAAACACACACACACACCCATACACACCACATGCACAATATTGTATATGTGGAATTACAAGTGTGTTGTAAATTAGGGAACTTGTTTTGCACTCAGAGTAATTATCTGGGTATTTATTTAGGTGTTTGCCTATCTCAATAGTTCATTATTTTTTATTGGTGAGTAATATTTTATGGTATGCCTGTGCTATAGTTTGTTTAGCCACTCACCTGTTGAAAGACATCAGATATTTTTAATACAGTTTTTAGCTAATATAATAAAACTGCTATAAACATTCATATACATGTTTTTGAGTGAATGTAATTATTAATTTATTTGGGACAAATTCCCAAGAGTTACTTGTACACTTCTCTATGAAAATGTGAAACTGTTTTCCAGAGTGAATGTGCCATTGTATATTCTTATTAACAATAGATGAGAAATTACATTTGTCTGTATCTTCTCCAGCATTTTGGTATTATTGCTAGGCTTTATTGCAGCCATTTTCATAGGTATGTAAAAATATTTCATTGGTCCTTTAATTTTATTTCCCTAATGGCTAATTATTTTGAATACTTTTTATGTACTTACTTGCCATTTGTATATCATCCTTGATAAAATATAACTTCATGACCTTTCTATGGTTCTATGTTAAGTTTTCAGTCTTCTATGTATATTCTAAACAACAATCCTTTTTCAGATATGTGTTTTACACTGGAATATTTGTTTCATCCTGTTTCTGGGTTTCTTCTTTTCTGACAATGTATTTATAACCTTTAGCCAACACCATATAATCTGGAGCTGTATAATAAGTCTTGAAGTCATATGGGAATCTTTATTCCTCAGCTTTATTTTTCTTTCTCAAAAATTTTTAGTTATTCTGTTGATGTAGATCATTATGTCATCTAAAAATAGGAAGAATTTTATTTACTCTATGCTTTTTGTTTTCTTTTCTTATCTTATTGCATTGGTTATAACTTCCAGTACTACCTTGAACTAAAGTGATGTGAGCTGACATCATTGTCTTGCTGCTCATCTTCAGGAGAAAGCACTTATTTACTTTTAAGTAAAAGTGTATATATAGTTTTTTTTTTGTAGTTGTTCTTTATCAAGTGTAAGAATTTTATCTCCATTCCCATTTTTTCTAAACTTAGAAAATCATAATTCAGTATTGCTTGTTGTCAATTGCTTTTATTTACCAAATGATATAATAATTTAATTTTTTCCTTTGGTTTCTGATTATGATGAAATACATTGATTGATTTTTCAACTATTAAAGTGAGCATTACATCCTGATTACAATAAACTCCATACAGTCATTTTGTATGTAATATTTTGTATGCATCACTGAATATTTGCCAATATTCTTTTTTGTTTAACTTATATTGTGCAATGACAGTGTTTTTTAATTTTTATATTTTATTGGTGCATTATAGTCTCACATCATAATGTAGTTCACAGTCATAGTGACACACATGGACATAATTTGGTGGGTATTCCCTGGCTTCCTCCCCAGTCCCTCCTTCCCCTTACAAGATACTGAGATTGGCATTGGGATTCGCATATATGTGTATAATGACACTGAAAGTGTTTCTTTCGCTAATTCTCCTGCCCTTCCCAAGACCACCTCCCTCACTCCACTGGAGTTTTCCCTCTATTGTATAAAGTCCTTCTTATATCTCAATTACTCCCTAGCTTCAACATATGAGAGAAAACATATGACCCTTCACTTTCTAAACTGTATTTGCCAATATTCTATTAAAGATTTTTACATCTACATTCATGAGAGGTATGGCCTGCAGTTCTTTTTGTTGATACTAGTATCAGGTAATTCTAGCTTCATGAAATGAACTGGAATTGCTCCTTTCTGTTCTCTGAAAGAATTTATATTAATTTGTAGAATTAGTATTAATTTTTCTTTAAACATTTGGTGGGATTCTCCAGTGGAGTTGTCTGAGCCAGGGTACTTCTTTAGAACTTTTATTTAAGTTACGGAATCAACTTCTTTCATAATTTTTTTAGTTTGCTAGGACTATCATAACAAAATTCCACAGACTGATTGGCTGATACAATAGAAACTAGTTTCTCACAGTTCTGGGGGCTAGAAGTCCAGGATCAAGGGATTGATTTATTTGGTTTCTTCTAAGGTTTCTCTCTGTGACTTGCAGATTGCCACCTTCTTACTGTGTTTTCACATGATTTTTTTCTCTATGCATACCTTTAGTGTTCCATGTGTCCAAATTTCTTCTTCTTAAAAGCATAACGATCATATTGGATTAGGGCCCACCCTAATTATTTCTTCATTTTTTTACAATGTCTGTAAACAGATTTATCCCCAGGCCCCAGAGCAGTAGACTTGCTCACCTTTTCAAAGGCCCTATCTCCAAATATAGTCACACTCTGAGGTGCTGGAAATTAAGGCTACAGCATGCGAATTGAGAGAAGAGAGAGAAAGCACACAATTCAGCCCATAAAGATACTTACAGGACTATTCAAATATGTTTTATATTATGTGAGTTGTGATAATTCAAGCTTATTGAGAAATTAGTCCATTTTTTCTAATGTGTCAAATTTATTTTTGTATAATTAATGTCTGCAGTGTTTCTGGTGGATATATCTCAATGGTGGTGATTTTTGTCTTCATTTTGTTACTTTTACTCAAAAGTTATCAATTTTATCTTTTAAATGAATATACTATTTTTAAATAGTTTTCTCTATTGTTTTTCTGTTCTTAATTTCATTGATTTCTCTTATAATTATTATTTTATCCATTTTTCTTTTTTGAGTTTATATTGCTCATTTTTAAATATTCTAGAGGATTTAGATCATTGCTTTGAGATATTTTCTAATGTATATTTTTAGTACTATGAATTTCCTCTCAGTACTGATATAACTGTGTCTCATACATTTTAATATGTTAGATTTTCATTTTAATTCAGTTTAATGTATTTTTTATTTCTCTTGAGGTTTCCTTTTTGACCCATGGATTATTTAGAAGTATGCTTACATTCGTAATGTTTGGGATTTTCCTGTTATCTTCCTAGTATTGGTTTCTAGTTGGATTCCATTGTGGTTAGAGAACACACTCTATATTTCTATTATTTTCAATTTGTTGAAATTTATTTTGTGTCCCAAAATATGATATCTTGATGTACATACCATGTATACTTGAATACAATGTGTATTTGACTGTTTCAAAATGAAGTATTCTGTTAATACTGATTACATCATGTTAGTTGGTCTTGTTAAGTTCTTGTAACATCTTTATTGATTTTATCTAGTTGTTTAGTTGTCCTATTAATGAAAGAATATGTGGAATCTCTCATTATAACTGTGGACTTATTTTTTTTGTGTGTGTATGATAGTTTTTATTTTGTATTTCAAATCTATTAATGAATCACATGAAAATGTGAAAAATATTTTTGAAAAGTTGATAGACTTCACATAGTTATTTTTTGTGCCAAATACTTCTCCTGGGACACAAAGAATTAGAATTAAATAGAAATTCAGCCATCTAGTTAGCCATCCATTCATTTATATAATAAATACTGATTCATCATACTGTGTGCCAAGACAAAAGGAAAAAAATACTAGAAAAGCAGTGAGGAAAGTGCTTGTTTCATGGAGCTCATCATCCTAGAATAGTAAATTAAAATAATAAGAAAAAAGAAAAGGATTTAAATATGTAGGTGGCATAGGTACAATGCGCAGAAATAAAGGAAGAAATGGGAGGGAAAGAAACAAATAAAAAGGTGCTACTTTAGAAAAGTCTATCTAAGAATAAGTTTTTGATTAAGTGAAAATTCCCTAAGAGAAATTGATAATTTTGTTAACAATTTGTACTTAACAAAGATGTATGCTATATTGCACGAATTACTACAATAAAAATTAAAAATAAATAAATAAATAAATAACCCCCCCCCCCAAAAAAAAAAACAAAACATTCAAGATTTTCTAGTCAACTATTTTAAAAGGGAAAAAAATAACTGTATATGTATTTCCTTGATTTTTATTGCAATTACAATTTCTCTTAGGGAATTTTCACTTAAACTGTGGACTTATTGATTCCATTCCTCCTTCCACTTCAGTCAGTTTGGTTTTACATATATTAAGTTCTGTTATTTAGGATGTACATATTTAGGGTTGCTGATTCTTCTTGATATACCAGTTATTGTATCATTACACAGTACCTGTGCTTTATCTGATAATTTTATTTGCTCAGAAGTCTACCTTATCTCATCTCAGTA